>CM066331.1:586819-704319 GCA_033807585.1 Hydrophis major
CTTTAAAATCTTCATTAAGGCATTTCTTCGCACTCAAAATGTTATAGCTTTTTCATATCCACCATATTTGATAAATTGTCCTTCATGTTGTTTACCTTTCCAGAAAAGGTTTGAAATATCTTTATGCATTCTAAACCATGATTTTAACTAGGAAACTGTCAGCGTCCTTGAGAAAAACTAAGTCCAAAAGCAAGAGAAATTTCTGAAAGCTTGGCATTCAGACCAAACCAGTCATCAACAGGCACAATTGACATTTTTAATTGACATTTTTTAATGTCAATTAAAAAAAAGTCAGGCGGAAATAAACAAACCAGAACACCTCCGTGCCAGCAAACATCACCCAGATAAGCTGCGATTAACATCAGACAAACAATCTGGCAGGAAAAAAATACCCTAAATAAGGGACTACCAAGAAGAAAACCACATTCCCACCAACACTGACAGGACAAGACACTAGTGTATAAACAGAGAACAAACACACCCATCCCTTCCAGCACTGACAATGTTACCTAGCTGGGTCATGAAAGGTCTGCAAGGAAACTATCAAGCTTGGAGAAAGTTAAGGATCCCATAGTTTTCCTCCTCTTCTTCTCTGCAAACCCCCCTTCCTTCTAGGATTGATGATGTTACCTAGCTGGATCATGAAACATCTGTAAGGAAACCACCAAGTGCAGAGAGCACCACAATTCTTCTTCTTCTTCTTCTTCTTCCTCTTCTTCCTCCTCCTCCTCCTCCTCCTCCTCCTCTTCTTCTTCTTCTTCTTCTTCCTCTTTCTTCCTCCTCCTCCTCCTCCTCCTCTTCCTCCTCCTCTTCTTCTTCTTCTTCTTCCTCTTCCTCCTCCTCCTCCTCCTCCTCCTCCTCCTCCTCTTCTTCTTCTCTCTTCTTCTTCTTCTTCTTCTTCTTCTTCTTCTTCTTCTTCTTCCTCTTCTTCCTCTCCTCCTCCTCCTCTCCTCCTCCTCCTCCTCCTCCTCCTCCTCCTCCTCCTCCTCTTCCTCCTCTTCCTCCTCTTCCTCCTCCTCCTCCTCCTCTTCTTCTTCTTCCTCTTCTTCCTCTCCTCCTCCTCCTCTTCTTCTTCTTCTTCCTCTTCTTCCTCCTCCTCCTCCTCCTCCTCTTCCTCCTCCTCCTCCTCCTCCTCCTCCTCCTCCTCCTCCTCCTCTTCTTCTTCTTCTTCTTCTTCTTCTTCTTCTTCTTCTTCTTCTTCTTCTTCTTCTTCTTCTTCTTCTTCTTCCTCCTCCTCCTCCTCCTCCTCCTCCTCCTCCCTCCCTCCCTCCCTCCCCTCTCTCCATCATCAGTCCATTACTTTGGAAGGGAAGCAGAAACGGACTGGCTAAATACAGGGATGGAAGACCACTCAGAGAGCACCAGGGCCCATAAGCTCGATTGGGAGACCAGAGCCAATTCTGACAGGCAGGGAAGCGGTTACTCTACCGTTGCCAGCGAAATCTGCAGGAACACGTCCATCCAGTCTCCAAATGTTTCGCTTCTTCCCAGAAAGCATTGGAAGATTCCCGAATGCAAATCAAACCTGAATCCTGCAACTGTGCCTGGTTAAATTTGCATGTCAGCCTGCTCTCCCCAAATTCCATGCAAATACAGACCTGGCACCCAATTCTCCACCCACCTGATTTTTTTTTTCTTCTTCATATGGGCTGGAGGTGTGTAATTTCCTTCCTAAAATGATAGGTAACCAGCCCATTAAAGTGACTTGTAGGGATCCTAATCCCTTCTTGACATCGATATCCAGAATGTGGCACAAGCTGGTTCCGTGGATTGGCAGCTCTCCAACACCCAGGCACATTCTGTGTACACAACCTCACAAATACCTCCAATGCTGGTTTGATCAGATTGACAGATAAATGAATTTCCAGATCAGGGACATATTTTTATGTAACCTAGTATTTTTTATTAAATAGAGATGGGCAAGTTGATATATTGTGTACATATTGTGTATGTTGTGGCTCGCTTGCAGCCGGTGCAGATGGCAGCGTAATCGGACAGGAGGAAAGAACAAGGACCAGTCTGGGGAGGACTCGGATGAGGGTCCTGGATCCGATGCAGAGATGGGGCCAGGACCATCTGGGAGTGGGGTGCTAACTCTGGAGCCTCCAGAGTCTGGCAGCAGCAAGGCGGAGGAACCAGGGGAGCCTGTTCCCCGTGAGCGTATGCACAGAGCTGCTAGAAGGCGAGAGGAACTGAGACAAAAGGAGCAACTCTGGAGCAAGGCTGAGAAGTGATTGACCCTCCCATAAGGGATAAAAGTCAGACCTCAATGATGAACTTTTTGCAGGAAGCAAAGTCATTCAATAAATTCCAAGTCCTCCTTGAAGCTCTGTGAATTCTGGTTTTTTTCTGATACTTTGGTTGGTTTCTGTTATAATTCATTTGGATACTTCTGTTTTTGGGCAGCATTCTCCAGAACTGAAAGGCGTGCACGTATCTTGGTTGAACTGTTTAATGTTAGTTCTAGCTGGGAATGAAAGTAATTCCCAGAGTTGTAATAAAATAGGTTTTTGCTTTTAAAGCAAGTATGTGTTTCATTATGTTTGATGAAGCCTGGGTCAGAACAGTGTACAGGTATGGAATTCAGCTGGTTTGGGCCGGTTTGGGCGAACCGGTTGTTCAATTTACATCTGGTTTGCCGAATTGGTAGTTGAACCGACCGGCTGGCCATGCCCACTCTGCCATGCCCTCCCAGGAGTCTCCATGCAGTCTGTTTTGGATGCAGCTGTGCAGGGTCCACGCGGAGGCTCTGCGGAAGGCGAAAAACAACCCCCCCAGAAGTACCGGAAGTCCGGAAATGGGCCTGCATCTAGGTTCTGGAGGGCCTCCAGAACCTGGGAGAGCCATTTTCACCCTCCCAGAGGCCCGAGGGAAACTTCTGGAGCCCAAGGAGGAAAAAGGTTCCAGTGGGCCATGCCCACCCTGGCTACTGATATGTATTCTCTCTCTCTCATTCTCTCTCTCTGTCTCTTTCTTTCGTGTCTTTCTCTCTCTCTCTCATTCTCTCTTTGTCTCTGTCTCTTTCTTTCTGTCTCTCTCTCTCTCTCTCTCTCATTCTCTCTCTCTCTCTGTCTCTTTCTTTCTGTGTCTTTCTTTCTCTCTCTCTCTCATTCTCTCTCTCTCTCTGTCTCTTTCTTTCTCTCTCTCTCTCTCTCTCTCTCTCTTTCTCTCTTTCTCTCTGTCTCTTTCTTTCTGTCTCTCTCTCTCTCTCATTCTCTCTTTCTCTCTGTCTCTTTCTTTCTGTCTCTCTCTCTCTCTCTCTCTCTCATTCTCTCTCTGTGTCTCTTTCTTTCTGTCTCTTTCTTTCTCTCTCTCTCTCTCATTCTCTCTCTCTCTCTGTCTCTTTCTTTCTGTCTCTCGCTCTCTCATTCTCTCTCTCTGTCTCTTTCTTTCTGTGTCTTTCTTTCTCTCTCTCTCTCTCATTCTCTCTCTCTCTCTGTCTCTTTCTTTCTGTCTCTCTCTCTCTCTCATTCTCTCTCTCTGTCTCTTTCTTTCTCTCTCTCTCTCTCTCTCTCTCTCGATATATATGTATATGTATATCTGTTCTGTCTCACCTGTGGCCACAAAGTGAGAGTCCAAATGTCCAAAGGAAAAAACACGAACAGACAATATCAAGAACAACAGAGTTAACTTTCCTTTGGCTGAATTTGTCATTGGCAGTTTTCCCAGAAGCTGTCTGCAAATTCTGACAACGAGCAGAACTATAAATCAGAGACGAACAGCAAACAGAATTGCTTTGTCCAAACTGCAGATGCAAATTAACAAGTTTGACCTGAACGGGGATTCAAAGCTAACACGCCTCCTTATATTTCCTGAGGGGCGTGTCAGTCTCTTTCCTCAGTCTCTGATTCGACGTCTCCGTCCAGTTTGTGCTTGACATTTCTGCTTTCATCTGTTCCTTGCATCAAACCAACATTCTTCGGTTTGATCTTCATCCAAGGACTCCGGCATGTTCTCCTGCTTATCTGCCAACACCTGAGGCATAACTAATGAGGAAGGTCCTGGAGAGGATGAGGATTCCGAAACTTCCAGCAAAGCAGGTTCAACCCCCAATGCCAAGTCCTCCTCTTCCTCCTGACTCCCATTTATGACACTCAACAAGGCAGGCTCAAACCTTAATGCCAGATCTTCCTCATCACTTGAGCCTATGTCTTCTGACAGAGCAGGTTCAAACCTCTGAGTCACAACATATATGTATATGTATATGTATATGTATATGTATATGTATATGTATATGTATATGTATATGTATATGTATATGTATACGCATATGTATATGTATGGTATTCAGCTTTGTTCGGGTATTTTCCCACGTCATAATAGTGGTGCTTTTAAAGTTGTAGCAACGTTTCGGCAGAATCTCATCTGCCATCATCAGGCTTCTGAGTATATATAACTGTTATATATGTGTATATATAAACTTGCCCATCTATATGTTAAATAAAGGTGGGCAAGTTTATATACCACAGTCCTCAACTTACAACAATTCATTTAATGACTGTCCAAAGTTACAACGGCAACAGAAAAAGTGACTTATGATGCAGGGGTGGGGTTCAAAATTTTTAACAACCGGTTCTGTGGGCGTGGCTTAGGTGGTGGGCATGGCTTGGTGGTCATGTGACTGGCTGGGCGTGGCCAACTCAACATCACTCACATGAAGGCACGCATATCCTCGCCTGGCCTCTCGTGACTGTGGGGATGCTGCAAAAGTTGTAAGTGTGAAAAATGGTCATAAGTCACTTTTTTTCAGTGCCATTGTAACTTTGAACTCTCACTCCACACAAGCAAAGTACCAGCAAAGGAGGGGGAAAAAAGCTCCAGAGAAATTCCTGAGACAGGAAATCTAGTCCTGCCAAGAATGTAATAAGGGTTAACGGAGAGGCAGTTTCTGTAAGCAACACCAGAATGTTTCCTTCCTGCCTTCCTTACAGGATTAGCCCTGTAATTTCTTCTAACAACCGGTTCTCCAAACTGCTTAGAATGTTAACAACCGGTTCTAGTGAATCAGTGCGAACTGGTAGAATCCCACCCCTGCTTACCATTTTTTACCCTTATGCCTGGGGCAGCATTCCAATGGTCATGTGATTTACATTTGGATGATTGACAACACATTCACAGTTATGATGGCCGTAGTGTTCCCAGGATCACAAGATCCCCTTTTGCGACCTTCTGACAGGTGAAGTCAAGGGGGAAAGCTGGATCCACTTAACAGCCGTGTGACTAATTGAAGAACTGCATGGATTCACTAAAGCAATGTGGTAAGAAAATGTCATTCTTTTTGTATCCGGCAATGAAGAATGAAGGAGCTTCAGAAGAGGAGGAGAGAACCTGAAAACGCTCCTCAGACACCCCCATGGATGTCCCAGAGAAGGAGACCAAATCCTGCTCTGCCTCAGATCCCCAAATATTGGATTATTGAAGAGTCAAGGAGGCTCATTAGAAGATGCTTCCTCAGCAAAAAAAAAATTACAATATGGATAGAGGAAATAACAAAACAGAAAGTAAAATTCAAACTGGGAATTTTTTTGATTAAGCATGCTGGAACCAAATACAAAAAAGAAGCACCAATACTTGATTTTGCATATTATAACAGCAGCTAGAATAAGTTTTGCTCAAAATTGGAAACGGGCTACGACTCCTTCAGAAAACATGATAATCAATAAGATCCATGAATGGGCCGAAATGGATAGATTAACTAAATTGCTAAAAGATACTCAAGACAGTGAACATTACAACACATGGGATATCTGGTACGACTGGCTAAAGAAAATGTGATATCTGATGACCTGGTAACATTTTGGAAAAATAAGGGTGATGTGTAAATAAATGGAAATAAACTATGTGTATGCATATATCGAGTTTAAAAGAATGAAGGAGTTATTATGACAATAACTCGCTATCAGAAGGAAAGTACAAGTGTATCTATTGCTCAAACAATGCTGTAAAATGTATATATATATGTTTTTAATTTTACAAACATTGAATAAATATATTAATTAATAAGAAAAAGAAAAGAACATGCTTCCTAAAAAAAAAAAAAAGGACAGCAGGACACAAGAAGCAAAAATGGGGCAGGTCCCAGAGATCAATGTATTTCCACTTGGAATTTTCCCTGGTTGGATTTGATGCCTTCAAGATCCCTTCCAGGTTGACTTGGAAGTTATTTGGCGTTCCCAAGAAGGGAAGTTCTAGAGATCTCCAAATTTCTTCTCCACCTTTCTGGTTAGGAAGGTGAGTTTCCACTGTTGATCTCACAGGAGAGGGAAGCTATTATAGGTAAGTCTATTGCATTCCAGATGGTCTCTTTACTGGGCATCTCAGTGGCAGTGGCCTTGCTGAGGGTCATCTGTGATCCTCCACCCTACAGGAGTTTCACACTCAAGCCAGGAGCCAAGAAGAAGACAGAATCAAAATAATTACGTGAATTAAACATCATGAAGATGATCAGACCCCATGCGTGTAATGATCTTCTTTGGTGACCTTTTAATTTACAGCTGGATTGTCAGTGGATCGAGAGTTTGAGACTTGAGGGTGTAATTGAGCCCTGCATGAATAATTGGGGTTTCTTGCACTCTGAATCAGTGGTTTCAAGAATGTTCTTCCCAAAATTTCCCCAAATGATCAAGGGGGGTATTAATACCAGTCTATAAAGCCTTAGTAAGGCCACACCTAGAGTTCTGCATCCAGTTTTGGTCACCACACTATAGAAAAGAGGTTGAGACTCGAGAAAAAGTGCAGTGAAGAGCAACCAGGATGATGAAGGGACTGGAGGCTAAAACCTAAGATGGACAGTTGCAGGAACTGGGCCTGGCTAGTCTAGGGAAGAGAAGGACCAGGGGAGACAGGAGAGCAGCCTTCCAATATTTGAGGGGCTGCCCCAGAGGGGAGGAGGGGTTCAAGCTATTTTCCAAAGGCCCCGAAGGCCAGACAAGGAATAAATGAATGGAAACTGTTGTGTATGTACCATAGTTAATAAAGTATGAGCTTGAGGTAAAGTGCAGGGTTCTGGCCCTGCACTTCTGATTGGCTGTTAGGTGGCCATATCGGATTGGTTAAGTTCTGAGGAATCCGATTGGCTCTTAACAGAGAATTCTTATTGGTTAAAAGAGCTAGGGTTCATAGCTGGTATTGGACAATTCTGACAAGGGTTGCCTATATAAGGCAGAGTTCACTGTTGTTGTTTTGAGAAGTCACTATGCTAATAAAGAGCTGAAAGTCACTATTCAGAGGCTGTCTCCATTTACTCCGACCCATGTTCAGTACTTAACACTGGCGATGAAGGTGGGATGTGAAGACGTCTGAACCGAAGAAGCCAGGAAGCAATACCGAGCACGTGATAAGACGATGCCAACAACGGAACCATGTCCGGCGGCATCATACCACCCGCTCTGTTCGATCCGAACCAAGAGGATTGGGAATCCTACATGGATCGCTTCCAAATGTTTCTCGAGACGAATAACTTGAAGGACGCTACACCAGCAAAGAAGCGGGCACTGTTCCTGATGCATTGCGGCCCAGCCGTATTTAAGATGGCTAAAGCACTCACCAAACCTCGAGAAGTGAAAGCCATGAGCTGGGATGACCTCGAACCCATCCTGAGAGACCATTACGCGCCAACCGTGCCTACACTCGTGAGACGCCACGAGTTTTATCAGAGAAACCAACGAAAAGGGGAGAGCGTGGCCGATTTTGTGGTGGACATCTGAAATTTAGGGGGCCTCTGCGGGTTCGCCGATTTAGAAGAGGCACTGAGAGATCGAATAGTTCTGGGATTAGATGCACTAGGCGTGCAAAGCAAGTTGATGGCGAAAGGTGACATCAGCCTTGCTGATGCCATTGCCGAAGCCATGGCTGCGGAGGCGACCAAAAAGTCGGCTGCACAACTACAGCGAAGCTGTACTCCGGTACCACCACCGGCCAGCGAAATCTCACGTAGCACAGAAGGGCAGCTGTCAACAACGCACCATGAGGACCTCTCTTCGTCATCAGAGAGCGACAAAGAAGGAGTCCATTGACTGCGGTCCAACCGGGACCCTCGCCCGAAGCCCTTACACCCTTGTGCTGGCTGTGGAGCCAACCATGCCAGGGCCGAATGCAAATTCCGCGATGCACTCTGCCATGAGTGCGGGAAACGAGGCCATATAGGCCGGGTCTGCCGCAGTTTAGCAGGACGCAGCCAGGCCTCAAAAGGGGCCAACTATCGCCAATCGGCAGGAAACCGTCCTGTAAGGCGAGAGTCAGTAAACCACTCCTACAGAAATCGAGCTTTGAAAAAAGAAGAGGCTCACCATACTATCACTATCGGTCATGCCTCAGTTTTGGACACTAAGAAAATCCGAGTCATGGTAGCCATCGAGAACCAGCCTTGCCACATGGAGGTCGACTCGGGATCGTCCCTCTCGATGGTGTCTTGGAAGACACTCAAGCAACTCATCCCCACAATTCAACGCCAAGACCTCCAATTTCAACGCCTCATCCTCAAGGACTACCAAGGAAATCGAATCCCCATTGTCGGGTCCTGCCGAGTCCGAGTCTCCTTCAAGAAGCATACAGAGTACTTACCTCTGACGATCATCGATAGAGATAGGCCTAGCCTACTAGGCCTCCAATGGTTCGTGCCACTTGGCATTGAAGTGGCCGGCGTGAACCGAGTCGGTGGTTGTGAGTGGGAGGAAGACCTTATCTCTGAGTTCAGCGACGTCTTCGTGCACAGCTTAGGCGAGTATAAGGGGACCCCGATCTCATTCAGTCTAGATCCAAAAGTAGCTCCCATTCGCTTGAAGCCCCGTCGAGTTCCATTCGCTCTTAAAGCAAAAATCGACAAACAACTCGACAAGTTAATTGCTCAAGGGGTGTTGAAGCCCATCGATCACTCTCCATGGGAAACCCCTATTGTAACACCCATTAAGCCAGATGGGTCAATCCGAATTTGTGGGACTATCAGGCCACTTTGAACCACACCCTACAGCAGAATGCGTATCCAGTTCCGGTGGTGCAGCACCTCCTCCATTCTTTGGGGGGCAGAAAGGTTTTCGCTAAATTAGATTTAGCCCAAGCTTATCAACAATTACCAGTGGATGAAAAAACAGCTCAAGCCCAAACAATTGTAACGCACAGGGGTGCCTTTAAATGTACCTGATTGCAATTCGGAGTTAGTGTAGCCCCGGGGATCTTCCAGAGCCTTATGGAAAGGTTATTACAGGGAATCAAGGGTGTGGTCCCTTATTTTGATGACGTATTAATTGCAGCCCCTACCCAAAAAATCTTACAGGACCGTTTGAAATGCATTCTAAAAAAATTCCAAGAAGCCGGACTTAAGGTGAAAAAAAATAAATGTCAATTGTATACTGACAATGTTGAGTTTCTAGGGTACCGGATTGATAGCCAGGGCATTCATCAAAAACGCTCCCAGGCCACGCAACAAGGCCGATCTCCAGGCATTCTTAGGCCTCATTAATTTCTATAATGTATTTTTACTGCACAAACCAACTGTCGCTGAACCGTTACACCGATTGTTAGATAAGAAAGCATTGTGGGTATGGGGTTACCAGGAAGAGCAAGCGTTCCGGAATGTTAAAAAACTGCTCACATCTGACTCTGTACTTATGCAGTATAACGAGACTGCCGTTAGTTATAACCTGCGATGCATCGCCCTTCGGGGTGGGTGCCATTTTGAGCCATGTACTGCCTAATGGGAACGAAGCCCCTGTTGCATACTTTTCAAAGACTCTTTCACAAGCAGAGCGGAACTATGGACAAATTGATAAAGAAGCTCTTGCAATCGTTTTAGCTGTAAAGAAATTTCATGAATATGTGTATGGAAGGACATTTACCATTATAACTGACCACAAACCATTGCTAGGGATAATAGCTGGGGACAAGCCAACCCCCTACATATTATCCCCTAGAATGACCCGATGGTCAGAATTCCTAGCTGCTTATAATTATCGGCTGCAATATCGCCCGGGGAAAGCCATTCCCCACGCCGACGCATTAAGCCGAGCACCGCTTCCAGAGACTCTCGACGATCCGGCACCAACGGCAACTACGTTGCAGATCGAAACACTCAACTCGCCACCTATGACCGCCCGAGACATCGCGAGAGAAACCAAACGAGACCACATTCTAGCATGAGTCCTAGACTGGGTAGAACGTGGATGGTCATTGGACCAAGTACCAGATGACTTCGCACCATTCAAATCACGACAGAATGAACTTTTTCCCCCAAAAGGCTGTATCATCTGGGCCGATAGAGTCGTTGTCCCAGAGCGACTCCAGAAGATGCTGCTGTGAATTCTGCACAAGGGCCACCCCGGCATCGTGCGAATGAAGGCGCTTGCACGAAGCTACTCATGGTGGCCGGGCATGGACCGGCAAATCGAGCAATGGGTTAAAGCATGTTCCAATTGCCAACAAGTCAGCAATGCCCCACCAAAAGCCATGCCTACTGAATGGGAGACGTCACGTGGACCCAGGTCCAGAATCCACCTGGATTTCACGGGGCCAACCAAGGGCTATACCTTCCTGCTGACAGTCGACGCATATTCCAATTGGTTAGAAATTCATTGTATGATGGCTACGACCTCCGAGGCAGTGATCAAGATTCTAAACAGACTCTTTGCAACCCACGGATTGCCAGATGTCCTGGTGTCTGATAACGGGCCACAGTTTACGGCACTAATGTTCGAGCAGTACCTCGCTGACCGCGGCATCTGCCATGTGCTCACCTCACCTGCGCACCCTGTGACCAATGGCCGAGCTGAAGGCATGGTCCAATTTGTTAAAAAGACTTTGCAAAAAGTGGACTATGACAATATCGATGACAAGGTCAACTAAATTCTCTTTTTGCAACACATAACTCCACATAGTGTCACCGGCAGAACTCCCGCCGAACTACTGATGGGACGAAGACTCCGCTACCACCTCGACCGGTTGCACCCTGCTTACGAATCGGAAAAGCCAATAGGATCCAGCGGCCGCTGTCGCACCTTCCAGGTAGGAGACCTCGTTTACGCACAAAACCTATTGGGCGACCCATTTTGGATAGAGGCAACAGTAGTACGAGTGACCGGCCCTAAATCCTACGTAGTGAAATGCTGTGACAATAAACTGTGGAAACGGCATATCGACCAAATACGGTCACGACTCACAACGGCCAGTCAACAACTCCCCCATGACCAAACCGAGGAGGGGGGAGGTATGGAAGAAGATGAAGTACCAGGGAATCTGCTCGAAGAGAGCGACGAACTAAGTGATACTCAGGAAATGGAGCAGGAAGGAGAATTGTTTGCACCTCAAGAAATGGCAGCTGAGCAAGAAGCAGAACCACTGCCAAACAACAATCTACCTCAACAGGATTGCAATCAACCAATCCAACGAAAATCCAAAAGACTTAAAAGACAACCGTCCTATCTAAAGGACTATATAACTACACCGTAATTAAGAAGCCAGGGGGAAGAGGTGTTGTGTATGTACCATAGTTAATAAAGTATGAGCTTGAGGTAAAGTGCAGGGTTCTGTCCCTGCACTTCTGATTGGCTGTTAGGCGGCCAGATCGGATTGGTTAAGTTCTGAGGAATCCGATTGGCCCTTAACAGGGGATTATTATTGGTTGAAAGAGCTAGCGTTCCTAGCTCGCTATTGGACAATTCTCACAAGGGTTGCCTATATAAGGCAGAATTCACTGTTGTTGTTTTGAGAAGTCACTATGCAAATAAAGAACTGAATGTTCACTATTCAGAGGCTGTCTCCATTTACTCCGACGCATGTTCAGTACTTAACAGAAACCGAACAAGGAGAGATTCAACCTAGAATTAAGGAGACATGTCCTGACAGTGAGAACAATTAACCAGTGGAACAGTTTGCCACCAGAAGTTGTGGGAGCTTCATCCCTGGAGGCTTTCAAGAAGAGACTGGACTCCCATCTGTCAGAAATGCTGAAGGGTCTGCTTGGCCATACTAGATGACCTCTAAAGTCCCTTCCGACTCTGTTATTCTGTAATCTATCAATCTGAGTGTTATGAACTGATAAAAATGCTTAAATAAAGTTTATCGAAACCTTTAGAAAATAGCAGGGTTCTAGCCCTACACTTCTGATTGGCCGATAATAGCGATATCGGATTGGTCCATTCAGGCGAATCTGATTGGCTGTTAACGAGCTACTCTCATTGGTTAAGGGGGTTAACACTCCACGTTTCTTATTGGTTACTAGATCAGCAGCTTGCCTATAAAAGGGCTGCTGCTGCCCTAGGTTTTTGCTCTGTTCAGAATGATTAATAAAGAGTTGAAGTTCACTGTTCACCGTCTCGTCTCCGTTCCTTGCACCCATGCGCAGAACTTAACACTGGCGACGAGGATGGGATACAGAGACGTCAGAGCTGACTGAACACTACAGAGCACTAAACAGAGCATGTGGCTGAAGGCGCATCAACGGCGGAGACCATATCCAGCGGCACCATACCACCCACTCCATTCGACCCGGCACAAGAAGACTAGGACTCATATATGGACCGATTCCAGATGTTTCTGGAGACCAACAACTTGAAGGATACCACTACTGGAAAAAAGCGAGCGATATTCCTGACTCACTGCGGTCCTACCGTCTTTAAGATGGCTAAGGCACTGGCGAAACCGACTGAGGTGAAATCCATAGACTGGGACGTCCTCGAGCCCCTCCTACGGGCCCACTATGTACCTACCGTAGCAACGCTTGTCCAAAGACATGAATTTTACCAGAGAGACCAGCGGAAAGGAGGGAGCGTTGCAGATTTCATCGCGGATCTCCGGAACCTGGGAGGCCTCTGTGGGTTCGCCGAACTCGAAGAAGCCCTGAGAGACTGAATAGTTCTGGGATTAGATGCACCGCACGTGCAGAGCAAGCTGATGGCGAAAGGTGACATCAGCCTTACAGATGCCATCGCTGATGCTACTGCACAGAAGCAACCAGGAAGTCGGCTGCCCAAATGCGGCGCACCAACGCCCTGCTCCGCCAACTCGCCGGTGAAACCTCACCTCGCCTTGAGGAACATGCAATGGCAACCCACCACGAGGACCTCGAATCGTCATCAGAAAGTGATGAGGAAGAGGTCAACCAGCTCCAGTCTGAATGAGACCAACGCCATCAGCGTAACCAGAAATTGCAGTATCAATGCGCTGGTTGTGGGGCAAACCACCCACGATCAGACTGCAAATTCCTCGACGCATTCTGCCATGTTTGTGGGAAGAGAGGCCACATCAGAAAGGTCTGTAGAAACAAGCAAGGATCCAGCCCATTTCAGAGGGGGACCAACCACCGCCAAACCGCAGGAAGTCATCCTGTGACTCGGGAACAGTTGAACCTCCAATGGAACAACCACTCCTACAGAAACAAACCACTAGCCCATTCAACGAAACAAGAAGAGGCACACCAAACCATTACAATTGGTCACGCCCCATCATTAGACGCAAAAAAGATCCAAGTGAAGATCGCCGTCGAAAACCAGCCCTGCGTGATGGAAGTCATACCAACAACTGCCTGTAGATAAAAGAACAGCAGAGGCACAAACAATTGTTATGCACCGAGGTGCTTTTAAGTACAACCGACACTAATTCAGAGTTAGCGTAGCCCCAGAGATTTTTCAGAGCTTGATGGAGAGACTATTACACGGAATAAAAGGGGTCGTATCATACTTTGATGACGTTTTAATTGTTGCTCCGAATAGAGAAATACTAAAGGAGAGCCTTAGGCTGGTTCTCCAGAAATTTAAAGACTCTGGCCTTAAGGTTAAAAAAATAAATGTCAACTGTGTACAGATAAAGTAGAATTTCTGGGGTACTTAATCGATGAACAAGGCATTCACCCCACCAATAGCAAGTTAAGGGCAATCAAGAACGCACCAAGGCCCAGAAATAAGACTGATCTCCAAGCTTTCCTGGGGCTTATCAATTTTTACAACATCTTCCTGCCCCACAAAGCGACCGTAGCCAAGCCCCTACATCGGCTTCTAGACAAAAAAGCAACCTGGGTCTGGGGCACCGAGAGGAGCACGCATTCCGACAAGTGAAAAACCTATTAACTGTTTTAATGCAGTATAACGAGACTTTGCCTTTAACAATCACATGTGACGCATCACCATTTGAAGTAGGAGCCATTTTGAGCCATGTGTTACCAAACGGTAGTGAAGCCCCTATTGCCTATTTTTCAAGAACTTTATCAAAGGCTGAACGTAACTATAGTCAAATCGATAAAGAGGCTCTTGCTGTTGTATCTGCTGTAAAACGGTTTCATGAATATGTATATGGATGAGTTTTTACTGTTGTTACTGACCACAAACCTTTGCTGGGGATTATAGCGGGAGACAAGCCAACCCCCTATATATTATCACCCAGAATGACTCGCTGGTCAGAATTTTTGGCTGTGTACAATTATAAGCTGCAACACCGCCCGGGGAAAGCCATTCCCCACGCTGATGCACTGAGCCGTGCACCACTTCCGGAAACTGTTGACGACCCAGATCCAATCGTTACAACGCTCCAGATTGAAATGCTACATTCACCGCCGCTAACAGCTAGAGATATCGCGATTGAAACAAAACGCGATCCTATCTTAACGCGAGTTCTTAGCTGGGTCGAACAAGGATGGCCAGTAGATCAAACCCCTGATGACTTCATCCCCTTCAAGAATCGGCAAACAGAACTTTTTTCGCAAAAGGGCTGCATCCTATGGGGGGATAGAGTCGTCGTCCCAGAGCGGTTACAACAAGCGGTATTAAAGACACTGCATGAGGGCCACTCCGGCATCGTGTGTATGAAAGCGCTCGCATGAAGCTACACGTGGTGGCCGGGCATCAACAAACAAATCAAAGCCTGGGTAAAGACTTGTTATAAGTGCCAGGAAGTTAGCAATGCCCCACCGAAAGCAACGCCAACAGAATGGGAAACACCCCAGGGACCGTGGTCCTGCATTCATATTGAGTTTGCGGGACCTACTAAGGGACACACGTTCCTCCTAACAGTGGATGCCTATTCAAACTGGCTCGAGATCCACGAAATGAAAAGTACCACAACCGAGTCCGTCATCCGGAAGTTGAACAGATTATTTGCGACGCATGGACTGCCAGATGTTCTGGTATCCGACAATGGTCCCCAGTTTACCGCGCTCCCTTTTGAACAATATTTGGTGGACCGAGGTATTCGCCATGCAGTAACTTTGCCGGTGCACCCTGCGGCTAACGGAAGAGCTGAGCGCATGGTACAGTTTGTTAAAAAAACCCTCTACAAAATGGACTATGAGGACATTGAAGATAAGATTAACAAAATACTCCTTCTTCAACACATCACTCCACACAGCATCACCAACAAGACTCCAGCTGAATTATTAATGGGATGCAAACTCCGCTCCCACCTCGACCGGCTTCATCCATCTTACGAGCCAGAGAAATCCTGTGGATCTAGCGGGAAAGGCCACGAGTTCAAGGTAGGTGACTTAGTTTTCGCCAGAAACCTTTCTGGCGAACCGTTGTGGTTGAGGCAACTGTAATTCAAGCCACTGGACCCAGCTTCCGCAACTCCGGTAACTCCCAAACTGAGGGGGGAGGGGATGCTGAAGAAACCGAATTCGAGATGGCAGAAAGCACGAATGAAAGAAGTCAGCAACCGGGTGTAACAAATGAAGAAGGATCAGAGACGGGGGTATCCTCGCCATAGAGGAACACCTCAACAGAGGCAAGCCCGCAAAGGCCAGAGGACAACGATGAGAACATTAGCAGCACTGAGTCTTCCAATGAGGAACCACAGGCACCCGACTTGCCCGAAAATGTCCCGCCAAAACAAGGTTACAGACAAGAACCGGTGGGACAGCGTAAATCTAATAGACAGTCAAAACAACCTTCCTACCTCAGAGATTACATCACCGCACCCTCTAAACGTAACCCGGGGGGGAAGGGGTGTTATGAACTAATAAAGTTGCTTAAATAAAGTTTATCAAAACCTTTAGAAAATAGCAGGGTTCTAGCCCTGCACTTCTGATTGGCCGAGAATAGCGATATCGGATTGGTCCGTTCAGGAGAATCTGATTGGCTGTTAATGAGCCACTCTCATTGGTTAAGGGGGTTAACACTCCATGTTTCTTATTGGTTACTAGATCAGCAGCTTGCCTATAAAAGGGCTGCTGCTGCCCTAGGTTTTTGCTCTGTTCAGAATGATTAATAAAGAGTTGAAGTTCACCGTTCACCGTCTCGTCTCCCTTCCTTGCACCCATGCGCAGAACTTAACACTGAGGGAGTGGGGCAAGGACCTTCGCCCCCGTTTTCTCCATCGTGCAAGCTTCCTTGGGAAGAGTGGCAGGCAGGGCCTGCAACCTTGGTGCCCCTTTCTACATCCCAAAACTCTGTCCGGGGCCTGCTGTTGAGTGCGCGCCATGCCATTTAGCACCGCTGTTCCCCGCACGATTTCTCATGGATAAATAACACGAAGAGCCAGCCAGGTGGCGGTTCCAAATCTGTTCTGCTGGTGTTTTTACCCCAAGCTGCAGCTCAAAATACCTCCGAGGTATTTTGCACCTGTTTTCCCTCTTCCACGCAAGCTGTTCCTCTCTGCTTCCAAGCATGATTTACTCATCGCTGTATTAATGATGTTCGGGGGAAGAATTAGCTCAAAAAGCCTCTGAAACATTCATGAAGGGAGCTGAAAAATTGTTCTGTCTTCGAGTTGGCCAAGACGGCGAGGAACGTTTAAAGCAACAACAACCAAAAATAAAATAAAATAAAGGCACTTTCTTGCCAAGTAATTATGACTTTCCACTCTGTATTTCTGGGTATGCAACTCGATGGGCTGAAGGAAGAAATAGCCAGATTAAAATAGGCCATATTGTTATACAGGTAGTCCTTGATTTAATGTCCACAATGGAGGCCAAAATTTGCACAGCAAAACAAGCTGGGAGGTGAAGTGAGTTTTGACCCATATTTTCCTCGTCGCAGTCGTTAAGTGGATCGCTATATTTATCAAGTGAGTCATGCTGTCATTATGTGAATCTGGCTTCCCCGGGACTCGGGGACTTGGCTTACTGGAAGCCGGCTGGCAAGGTTACCATTGGAGAAATCACATGTACCCCAGGATGCTTCAATTGTTGGAAATACAAGCACCTAAATTTTGAACACGGGAGTGGAATGATGTGACGGTCGTAAGGATGAGGACCGGTTGTAAATCCCTTTTTTTTTTCAGGGCTGATGTAACAAACAATGGATAATCAAGGATTACCCAGACCTTATGATAATGGGGTTACGTTGCAGCTCCCTATATTTTATTTAAATAGATCTGTAGAGGAATCGAAAAGTTTCTCTTCTAATGGAATCCTTTCTCTGTATGGATTAGAATAAATAAATAGCCCTTAGATTTATATACCGCTTCATGTGATACATTATACTACTTCATAGTGCTTTCATAGCCCTACTCTAAGCAGTTTAGAGAGTCAGCCTCTTGCCCCCAACAATCTGGGTCCCCATTTTACTGGCTTCGGAAGGATGGAATGCTGAGTCAACCTTGAGCTGGGATGGATGGATGGATGGATAGGGAAGGGAAGGGAAGGGAAGGAGGGAGGGAAGGAAGGAAGGAAGGAAGGAAGGAAGGAAGGAAGGAAGGAAGGAAGGAAGGAAGGAAGGAAGGAAGGAAGGAAGGAAGGAAGGGCAATACCCTTAGACTTATATACCACTTTATAGTGCTTTGCAGCCCTCTCTAAGTGGTTTTACAGAGTCAGCCTCTTGCCCCCAACAATCTGGGTCCTTGTTTTACCCACCTCGGAAGGACGGAAGGCTGAGTCAACCTTGAGCTAGTCTGGATGGAAGGATAGGGAAGGGAAGGGAGGGGAGGGAGGGGAGGGAAGGAAGGAAGGAAGGAAGGAAGGAAGGAAGGAAGGAAGGAAGGAAGGAGGGAAGGAAGGAAGGAAGGAAGGAAGGAAGGAAGGAAGGAAGGAAGGAAGGAAGGAAGGAAGGAAGGAAGGAAGGAAGGAAGGAAGGAAGGAAAAGGATGGAGGGAAGGATGGAGGGAAGGAAGGAAGGAAGGAAGGAAAAGGATGGAGGGAAGGTTGGAGGGAAGGAAGGAAGGAAGGAAGGAAGGAAGGAAGGAAGGAAGGAAGGAAGAGCAATAGACTTACATACCACTTCACAGTGCTTTATGGCCCTCTCTAAGTGGTTTACAGCCTCCTGCCCCCAACAATCTGTGTCCTCATTTACTCTACCTTGGAAGGATGGAAGGCTGCGTCAACCTTGAGCTGGGATGGATGGATGGATGGATGGAAAGGGAAGAGAGGGAAGGGAAGGGAAGGGAAGGAGGGAAGGAAGGAAGGAAGAGCAATATCCCGTAGACTTGTATACCACTTTATTGTTCTTTACAACCCTGTCAAAGTGGTTATTGTCCCCAACAATCTGGACCCTCATTTTACCCACCTTGGAAGGTTGGAAGGCCGAGTCAACTTTGAGCTAGTATGGATGGATGGATAGGGAAGGGGAGGGGAGGGGAGGGAAGAAAGGAAGGAGGGAAGGAAGGAGCACTAGCACTAGCACTTAGACTTATATACCGCTTCATAGTGCTTTACAGCCTGCTCTATGTGGTTTACAAAGTCAACCTCTTGCCCCCAACAATCTGGGTCCTCAAAATGGTCGTAAGTTGAAGTCCACCTGTGTATTTCATGGGACCTCGGCATGTAGAACGCCCAAATGTTATGATCGGATATCGAAAAAAAAACCAGAAGTTACAAAAGAAACATTCACTTGGGTGAATTCAGGCGGGCTGCAAAGCTTCTAAGCAAATATCTTATTTTCTCCCAGAGGAATCCCATACTCTCTCTCTCTCTCTCTCTCTCTCTCTCTCTCTCTCTCTCAAAAAAAAAAAAAAAACAACAACAACATTTGAAACCAATCAATTTCTCCAGGACTGACCTCGTTCTGCATTAGAAAGGCTTAAAGTAAAATGGAAATAGCCACCCGAAAGATAAAAAAATAAAAGAAGGGGCCAATGGCTTGAAATTTAATGCATCTTGTTAAATTATTAAATACGAATAAGGGTTTGGTTTTGCTTGGCCTCTGAGAATGCGGAGAAATCCATTTGAGCTGCCAGCCAGAATTTAAAAAATCGGAATATTTGAGAGGAAGAACTGGGAGTGCAAGTAGTTGTTGACTTACAACTGTTCATTTAACGACCGTTTGAAGTTACAACAGCCCTAAAAAAATAGGGATTTGGGACAATTTTCCACACTGTCCACCGTTGCAGCATCCTCAGGGTTCTGCGGTCAAAATTCAGAGACTTGGCGACCGACTCGCATTTATGATGGTTTCATTCTTTTGCGAACTTCTGACAAGCAAAGGCAACAGGGAAGCCAGAAGGCAGGAGAAAGAAGCAACGGATGGAATATAATACAGGAGAGAAGCAACCTAGAAATTTCCTGACAGTGAGGAAAATTAACCTGCAGAACAGCTTGCCACCAGAAATTGTAGCTGTTCCCACCACTGGAGGTCTTCAAGAAGAGCCTCGACAGCCATTTGACTGAAATGTTATAGGGTTTCCTGCCTGACCAGTAGGTTGGACTGGAAGACCTCCAAGGTCCCTTCCAACTATGTCATTCTGTTAATCTGATAGACTCTACTACAGGGAGTTGCACTGTTATAATTATTCTACTCTACTCTATTCATTTTCTATATTATATTCTATTCATTATGCTATTCATTTTTCTATTCTATTCATTTTTCTATTCTATTCATTTTCTACATTCTGTTCTATTCATTTTTCCATTCCATTCTATTCCTAATTCTATTCTATTCTATTCTATTCATTATTCTACTCTATTCATTTTCTACATTTTATTCATTTTTCCATTCCATTCTATTCCTATTCCTATTCCTAATTCTATTCTATTCTATATTCTATTCTATTCTATTCATTATTCTACTCTATTCATTTTCTACATTCCATTCTATTCATTTTTCCATTCCATTCTATTCCTATTCTATTCTATTCATTATTCTATTCTATTCATTATTCTATTCTATTCATTATTCTATTCTATTCTACTATTCCATTGTATTCATAAATTCTATTCTATTCATTTTCTATATACCATTCTATTCCTATTCCAGTCATTTTCTATATTCTATTCTGTTCATTATTCTCTTCTCTTCTGTTCTGTTCTCTTAACAACTTGGTATCTAATTTAACAACTGCAGTGATTCACTTAACCATGGCAAAAAGTCATAAAATGGAGCAAAATTCACTTAATTCACTTCTGTTTAGCAACAGAAATGTTGGGCTCAATTGTTGTCGTAAGTCGAGGACTCCTCCTTGTAATCGATTTGCAAATGAAAATATTTCTGTCAGAGCATGGTGGTTCCCCCATGAATCCATCCAGGCATGGATTGACTTGCATATGATATCATCGGTTGCAAAAGGCAATGGTCCTTGCCAATGATGCAAAATGAATACGAAATCCATGCAAATTTAATCGCTTCACATGAAGTGTTTTACGTGGAAATCCACACACACACACCCCATTTGTTAATTTGTGGAGATGTCCATGCAAAAATGCAAAAAAATATATATGCAAAAATGTGTTTGTTGATCTCTAAACAGAAACTGCAAAAAAAAAAAAGTTTCATCGAATTGCCCTAAATAAACAGCTTCCTTCCCTGCTAAAAACTCATGTGACGTAGCAGGATTTTTTTCACGAGTGGAAATTCATTGATTTTTCTTGCTTGTCTCTTAAATAATAAAGCAGTATTTCTTCCCCCCCCCAAAAAAAAAAAAGATGAAAGGAATCTCGGGCCGATGGACAAACCGTGTGCTTTTTCTACTACATTACTAAAAAGACAAAAAAAGAACGTTTTTTTTTTTTGAAAACAACAACACCAAAAACTTTCAGTAGATTTGACATTACATTTTTTTTTGCAAAAGAAATAATATTTCAGAAACAACTTCATTGCCTTTATGTAGAAAAGGTATAAATAAATTGTTTTGTTGTTTAGAGAAGCTGTGCCAATGAATGCTTTATTTAAATGTATGTTGGACATAATAATTGTTCTGTCTAAGGAAGATGTTTATTACCTCCATTTTGAAATTTGATATTTTTAGAGGTTTATCAACTTTTGAAGTTTATTCCAATCACATGAGAGTTCTGGACAGAGCAGATTTTAATGTTGCTTAATTACAACTAAAATAACTTATTGTTCTATGTTGGATTGACACGAGTATCGCCAGTAGAATTGATATTATCAGCAATCTACAAATCAATGAATTATCAATATTGATTAGATCAACTTCAGGCACTTTACGATATGTGGGTGTCAAATGGCTGGGGATTCTGGGAGTTGAAGTCCATCAATTCGGGGAGTCCAAAAATGTTGGCTGGAGGATTCTGGGAACTGAACTCTACACATACTTGCTGAGGAATTCTGGGAGGTGAAGTCCACATATCTTAAAGTAGCTTAAGAATGTCTTGCATTCATTGATGTATTAATGGTAATCATTTTATAATACAGAACAGATGCCCTGAATATTTTATTTCTTATTTTAGTTTCTCTCCTTCTTCTTCTTCTTCTTCTTCTTCTTCTTCTTCTTCTTCTTCTTCTTCTTCTTCTTCTTCTTCTTCTTCTTCTTCTTCTTCTTCTTCTTCTTCTTCTTCTTCTTCTTCTTCTTCTTCTTCTTCTTCTTCTTCTTCTTCTTCTCTTCTCCTCCTCCTCCTCCTCCTCCTCCTCCTCCTCCATAATTTGGTGTGCTTTTGCTTTTCTGTGTTTTGTTTATGAAAGAAAGACAAAGTTTCTTTGATATAACTTTTTTTAAAAAAATAATAATGGTTATATTTATCTTTTTACTGTTTGTAAGCCACCCAGGATTGCCTTATCAATGAAATGGGCAGCATAAAAATAAATAAATAGATCTGAATAAATAAATGAGGATAGAATATAATAGAAAAAGAAATGAGTCTAGACTAGAATCAGAAATAAGAATAGCGTACTGGAAGGGACCTTGGAGGTCCTCTAGTGCAACCCCCTGCTCAAGCAGGAGAACCTATACCATCCCAAATAAGTGGCTGTCCAATCGCTTCTTGGATCAGTGTCACCCAACCAGCTTTCATGCTTAAGGGACTACAACCCAATGTCTCCTGGTGATTGGCCCAAAGTCATCCAATTGGTTCTCCTGCCTAAGGCGGGACTAGAACTCACCACCTCCTGGTGATTGGCCCAAAGTCACCCAGCTGGCTTTCACTCCTAAGACGGGACTAGAACTCACCGTCTCTTGGTGATTGGTCCAAAGTCACCCAGTTGATTTTCATGCCTAAGGCAGGACTAGAACTCCCCGTCTCCTGGTGATTGGCCCAAAGTCATCCAATTGACTTTCATGCCTGAGGCGGGCCTAAAACTCCCTGTCTCCTGGTGATTGGATCGGTGGCATCCAACCAGATTTCTTGCTTAAGGTAGGACTACAACTCACCGTCCCCTGGTGATTGGATCGGTGTCACCCAACCAGCTTTCTTGCTTAAGATGGGACTACAACTCACTATCCCCTGGTGATTGGATCGGTGTCACCCAACCAGCTTTCATGCTTAAGGTAGGACTACAACTCACCGTCCCCTGGTGATTGGATCAGTGTCACCCAACCAGCTTTCATGCTTAAGGTGGGACTACAACTCACCGTCCCTGGTGATTGGATCGGTGTCACCCAACCAGCTTTCTTGCTTAAGGTAGGACTACAACTCACCGTCCCCTGGTGATTGGATCGGTGTCACTCAACCAGCTTTCATGCTTAAGGTGGGACTACAACTCACCGTCCCTGGTGATTGGATCGGTGTCACCCAACCAGCTTTCTTGCTTAAGGTAGGACTACAACTCACCGTCCCCTGGTGATTGGATCGGTGTCACCCAACCAGCTTTCATGCTTAAGGTGGGACTACAACTCACCGTCCCTGGTGATTGGATCGGTGTCACCCAACCAGCTTTCTTGCTTAAGGTAGGACTACAACTCACCGTCCCCTGGTGATTGGATCGGTGTCACCCAACCAGCTTTCTTGCTTAAGGTAGGACTACAACTCACCATCCCCTGGTGATTGGATCGGTGTCACCCAATCAGCTTTCTTGCTTAAGGTGGGACTACAACTCACCGTCCCTGGTGATTGGATCGGTGTCACCCAACCAGCTTTCTTGCTTAAGGTGGGACTAAAATTCAATGTCTCCTGGTGATTGGCCCAAAGTCACCCAGCTGTCTTTCATGCCTAAGGCGGGACTAGAACTCCCCGTCTCCTGTTGATTGGCCCAAAGTTCTCCAGCCGGCCTTCATTTCAACTCCCCGTCTCCCTGTTTCTAGCCTGGCACCTTCTCCACGACATCCAACCTGCTTTCTTTTTCCAACCTGATTTATTTCAGGTCCGAATTCTGTGGCTGCAGAACCCCCCCCCCAAAAAAAGGGGGGGTTTCGTGACCCCAGCGTGGCTTGCATAAGCTTCCAGGCGCTTCCTGCCAAAGCAGCCAGAGGATGTCTCCCCACGCCTGGTTCCAGCGCCTGGCTGCTTAACCACCCTGCAGCTTTCCCAGGCCCATCCTTCCCCTGGTTTTTTATCTCCTGCTTGTTGGGTCTTGCCTCCAAATTCACCCCGGGATCTCTGGAGGGCAAAGGCTGCTTTCCCGTTTAGTGGGAAGTGCCAGCCTGGAGGTTGAGGGAGGGGTTGGATGGGGCTCAGTGCCCATTTCCCCTTATCGGAGGGCCAAGACGCTCCGCAAGGAGAGGGAAACAAGGCGGAAAAACATATCTGTGTAAAAATGAGAAGTGTAAACATGTTGAAAATACGATTAAGGAAGATGGAGAAAAAATATATATTTTTTTTGAAAAAACTTTTTTATTCTTATAACATGCAGCATAATAAATCAAACCATCCTTCAGTTATACAGTGTGTCGGTTTGGTATATATGTCATGTGCACAATATTTATAATTCTTTCCTCCTAAATTTACATTCATAATATATTCTGATCAATATTCCATATCCTATTCTCTCACTATTATTCTATTATTTCATGTTTAAGTTCATTTTCAGGCTGTCTTTAAAAATAAAACTCAATTCTTACTGAGATATATATATATATTCACAGTATAATTTATTGAAAAATAATCCATTCTGTTATGAACTAATAAAGTTGCTTAAATAAAGTTTATCAAAACCTTTAGAAAATAGCAGGGTTCTAGCCCTGCACTTGGCCGAGAATAGCGATATCGGATTGTTCCGTTCAGGAGAATCTGATTGGCTATTAATGAGCCACTCTCATTGGTTAAGGGGGTTAACACTCCACGTTTCTTATTGGTTACAAGATCAGCAGCTTGCCTATAAAAGGGCTGCTGCTGCCCTAGGTTTTTGCTCTGTTCCACAATGATTAATAAAGAGAGACCAACGGAAAGGAGAGAGTGTTGCAGATTTCATCGCGGATCTCCGGAACCTGGGAGGCCTCTGTGGGTTTGCCGACCTCGAAGAAGCCCTGAGAGACTGAATAGTTCTGGGATTAGATGCACCACACGTGCAGAATAAGCTGATGGCGAAAGGCAACATCAGCCTTACAGATGCCATAGCTGACGCTACTGCCGCAGAAGCAACCAGGAAGTCGGCTGCCCGAATGCGCTGCACCAATGCCCCACTCCGCCAACTCACCGGCGAAACCTCACCCCGCCTGGAGAAACATGCAATGGCAACCCACCACGAGGACCTCGAATTGTCATCAGAAAGTGATGAGAAAGAGGTCAACCGGCTCCGGTCTGAACGAGACCAACGCCACCAGCGTAACCTGAGATTGCAGTATCAATGCGCTGGTTGTGGGGCAAACCACCCACAATCAGACTGCAAATTCCTCGACGTGCTCTGCCATGTTTGTGGGAAAAGAGACCACATTGGAAAGGTCTGTAGAAGCAAGCAAGGTTCCAGCCCATTTCAGAGGGGGACCAACCACCGCCAAACCACAGGAAGTCGTCCTGTGATTCGGGAACATTTGAACCACCAATGGAACAACCACTCCTACAGAAACAAACCACTAGCCCATTCAACGAAACGAGAAGAGGCACACCAAACCATTACAATTGGTCACGCCTCATCATTAGACGCAAAGAAGATCTGAGTGAAGGTCGCCATCGAAAACCAGCCCTGTGTGATGGAAGTCGATTCAGGATCATCCCTCTCGATGGTTTCCTGGAAGACCCTTAAACAATTAATCCCTGCCGTCCAGCGGCAAGACCTCAGATTCCAAAGAATCATACTCAAGGACTATCAGGGAAACCGAATTCCAGTCGTTGGATCCAGCCTCGTCTGGGTCTCATTCAAAAATCGTACTGCATCTTTACCATTGACCATCGTCGACCGTGATCAGCCGAGCTTGTTAAGCCTTCAATGGTTCGCTCCACTTGGAATTGAAGTAGCCGGCATTCACCGAACCAGCAGTAATGACTGGGAGGAGGCCCTCATCCAGGAATTCCAGGACGTCTTCGCAGACAAACTAGGCGAGTACAAGGGGACCCCGATATCATTTAACCTTAACCCTGAAGTAGCCCCCATCCGCCTTAAGCCTCGTCGAGTACCGTTTCCCCATAAACCAAAGATTGATGAGCAGCTTGATAAATTAATAGCCCAGAGTGTGTTAGAACCAACCGAACACGCTCCCTGGGAAACCCCAATCGTAACACCCATCAAGCCGGATGGATCGTTAAGAATTTGTGGGGACTACCGTGCCACCCTGAATCACGCCCTTCAACAGAACGCTTACCCAGTGCCGGTGGTACAACACCTCCTCCATTCCCTGAGGGGGTGGCGGAAAAGTCTTCGCTAAATTGGATTTGGCACAGGCGTACCAACAACTGCCTGTAATAAAAGAACAGCAGAGGCACAAACGATCGTTACACACCAAGGTGCTTTTAAGTGCAACTGACTCCAATTCGGAGTTAGCGTAGCCCCAGGGATTTTTCAGAGCTTGATGGAGAGACTATTAAAGGAAATAAAAGGGGCTGTATCATACTTTGATGATGTTTTAATTGCTGCTCCGAATAGAGAAATACTAAAGGAGAGCCTTAGGCTGGTTCTCCAGAAATTTAAAGACTCTGACCTTAAAGTAAAAAAAATAAATGTCAACTGTGTACAGATAAAGTAGAATTTCTGAGGTACTTAATCGATGAACAAGGCATTCACCCACCAATAGTAAGTTAAGAGCAATCAAGAATGCCGCAAGGCCCAGAAATAAGACTGATCCCCAAGCTTTCCTGGGGCTTATCAATTTTTACAACATCTTCCTGCCCCACAAAGCCACCGTAGCCAAGCCCCTACATCGGCTTCTAGACAAAAAAGCAACCTGGGTCTGGGGGCACCGAGAGGAGCACGCGTTCTGACAAGTGAAAAACCTATTAACTTCAGATGCTGTTTTAATGCAGTATAACGAGACTTTGCCTTTAACAATCACATGTGACGCGTCACCATTTGGAGTAGGAGACATTTTGAGCCATGTGTTACCAAACGGTAGTGAAGTCCCTATTGCCTATTTTTCAAGAACTTTATCAAAGGCTGAACGTAACTATAGTCAAATCGATAGAGGCTCTTGCTGTTGTATCTGCTGTAAAACGGTTTCATGAATATGTATATGGACGAGTTTTTACTATTGTTACTGACCACAAACCTTTGCTGGGGATTATAGCGGGAGACAAGCCAACCCCCTATATATTATCACCCAGAATGACTCGCTGGTCAGAATTTTTGGCTGCGTACAATTATAAGCTGCAACACCACCTGGGGAAAGCCATTCCCCACGCTGATGCACTGAGCCGTGCACCACTTCCGGAAACCGTCGACGACCCAGCTCCAATCGTTACAACGCTCCAGATTGAAACGCTACATTCGCCGCCGCTGACAGCTAGAGATATCGCGATCGAAACTAAATGCGATCCTATCTTAGCGCGAGTTCTTAGCTGGGTCGAACGGGGATGGCCAGTAGATCAAACCCCTGACGACTTCATCCCCTTTAAGAATCGGCAAACAGAACTTTTTTCGCAAAAGGGCTGCATCCTATGGGGGGATAGAGTCGTCGTCCCAGAGCGGTTACAACGAGCGTTATTAAAGACACTGCATGAGGGCCACCCCGGCATCATGCGTATGAAAGTGCTCGCATGAAGCTACACGTGGTGGCCGGGCATTGACAAACAAATCAAAGCCTGGGTAAAGACTTGTTATAAGTGCCAGGAAGTTAGCAATGCCCCACCGAAAGCAACGCCAACAGAATGGGAAACACCCCGGGGACCGTGGTCCCGCATTCATATTGAGTTTGCGGGAGCTACTAAGGGACACACGTTCGTCCTAACAGTGGATGCCAATTCAAACTGGCTCGAGATCCACAAAATGAAAAGTACCACAACCGAGTCCATCATCCGGAAGTTGAACAGATTATTCATGACGCATGGACTGCCAGACGTTCTGGTATCCGACAATGGTCCCCAGTTTACCGCACTCCCTTTTGAACAATATTTGGCAGACTGCGGTATTCACCATGCGCTAACTTCACCAGCGCACCCTGCAGCTAACGGAAGAGCTGAGCACATGGTACAGTTTGTTAAAAAAAACCCTATAAAATGGACTATGGGGACATTGAAGTTAAGATTAACAAAATATTCCTTCTTCAACACATCACTCCACACAGCGTCACCAACAAGACTCCAGCTGAATTATTAATGGGACGCAAACTCCGCTCCCACCTCGACCGGCTTCACCCGTCTTACAAGCCAGAGAAACCCTGTGGATCTAGTGGGAAAGGCCACGAGTTCAAGGTAGGTGACTTAGTTTTCGCCAGAAACCTTTCTGGCGAACCGTTGTGGTTGAGGCAACTGTAATTCAAGCCACTGGACCCAGGTCGTACCAGGTGAAAACCCGCGATGGAATACTATGGAAATGCCATATAGATCAGCTTCGCTCGAGGCTACAACCTAGTTTCCGTGACTCCGGTAACTCCCAAACTGTGGGGGGAGGGGATGCCGAAGAAACCGAATTCGAGATGGCAGAAAGCATGAACGAAAGAAGTCAGCAACCGGGTGTAACAAATGAAGAAGGATCAGAGACGGGGGTATCCTTGCCACAGAGGAACACCTCAACAGAGGCAAGCCCGCAAAGGCCAGAGGACAACGACGAGAACATTAGCGGCACTGAGTCTTCCAATGAGGAACCACCGACACCCGACTTGCCCGAAAACGTCCCGCCCAAACAAGGTTACAGACAAGAACCGGTGGGACAGCGTAAATCCAATAGACAGTCAAAACAACCTTCCTACCTCCGAGACTACATCACCACACCCCCTAAATGGAACCCGGGGGGAAGGGGTGTTATGAATTAATAAAAATGTTTAAATAAAGTTTATCAAAACCTTTAGAAAATAGCAGGGTTCTAGCCCTGTACTTCTGATTGGCCGAGAATAGCGATATCGGATTGATCCGTTCAGGAGAATCTGATTGGCTGTTAACGAGCCACTCTCATTGGTTAAGGGGTTAACACTCCACCTTTCTTATTGGTTACTAGATCAGCAACTTGCCTATAAAAGGGCTGCTGCTGCCCTAGGTTTTTGCTCTGTTCAGAATGATTAATAGAGTTGAAGTTCACTGTTCACCGTCTCGTCTCCATTCCTTGCGCCCATGCGCAGAACTTAACACATTCTAATATATCATTACTGTTATAATATATTTCAATTTAGAGAAATTTTTAATGAATTAAATATTCGGTTCTCCCCTTGTATAAAGTAATGAGGATATTTTGCTCTGAGTTTGACAATATTGGCCAAAAGAAAATAAGATGGAAAATGTATTTGTGTAAAAATGAGAAGTTAAAGGGAAGGAAGCACATAGAAAACACAAACATATATAACAGAGGCAAATGTAATAATGATAATAATATTGTCTTGTAAACAATTGACAAATCAAATAAATACATAAATAAAAGGGGATTTGTTAAGGGGTAACTATAAATTAAGATGAAATTTTGAATGATAGATGAAATGATACGAATAGACTAAACTGTAAACATGTTGAATATATGATTAAGGAAGATAGAGAATGAATAAAAATAAAAAAGCTGATATAAAGTATATAAATATATGGGAATATAAAGAAGAAAATATGATAATAGATAATGATGTGATGTTAGAAAGTTGTACTTGTGATTTGTATTTGTGTATTTGTGCACCAAGACAAATTCCTTGTGTGTCCAATCACACTTGGCCAATAAAGAATTCTATTCTATTCTATTCTATTCTATTCTATTCTATTCTATTCTATTCTATTCCATTCCATTCCATTCCATTCCATTCTTCATTCCAACATTTATTTGATTCTATTCTATTTTCTATTCTATTCTATCATTCCATCTAATCTAATCTAATCTAATCTAATCTATTCTATTCTATTTTCTATTCTATCATTCCAATATCTATTCTATTCTATTCTATTCTATTCCATTCTTCATTCCAATATTTATTTGATTCTATTCTATTTTCTATTCTATTCTATCATTCCAATATCTATTCTATTCTATTCTATTCTATTCTATTCTATTCTATTCTATTCTATGCTATGCTATTCTATTCTATGCTATTCTGATTATGGATATGACTGATTTAAAATGTAAAACACCTGGAACACCACACTGTTCTCACAAAGATATATTTAAATAATTTAAAAATAAAAAACTTTTTGCAAAAAAAAAAAAAAAGGAGATGAGCCCACAATCCTGTCAATCTTGTGCAGCCACGGGCTTCCCACATACAGAGAAGAAAGAGAGAGAAAGAGAGAGAGAGAGAGAGAGAGAGAAGGCAGGAAGTTTTGATGTCTCTTCTCTGGAAGCAGAACAGGAAGCGACGCTGTTATGTTCTGTGCATGGGCGCTAAGGAGGAGACAAGCCGGTGAACAGTGAACGTCAAACTCTTTATTTACATGTGTAACAGCTCAGCTCTATGGCCACAACGGCCTCCTTTATAAAGGCAAGCTCTTGAGTATTTAATCAATGAAAACACAGGGAGCGCTAGCTCCGTTAACCAATGGGAGAGGCTCGTTAATAGCCAATCAGATTCTCCTGAACGGACCAATCCGATGTGGCTATTATCGGCCAATCAGAAGTGCAGGGCCAGAACCCTGCACTTTACTTCAAGCTCTTAATAATCTTTATTCAAGTACTTTTATTAATTCACAACACCCCTTCCCCCCAGGTTCCGTTTAAGGGGTGCAGTCACGTAGTCTTTGAGGTAGGCCGGTTGTTTTGATTGCCTATTTGATTTTCGTTGTCCTCCCGGTATTTGGCTACAGTCTTGTTGGGGAAGGAGGTTATCTGGTGAAGAGGGTGCCTCCAGTTCTGTATTCAAATTTTCGTTGCCGCTAATGTTCTCGGCATCTCCTTGAGGCGAGCTCAGCCCCATCCCCGATCCTTCTTCACGTGTTGCCTCTGAGCGGTCATTACTTCCGCTTAAGCTTTCTGCTGTTTAAAATTCAGCTTCCTCGCTATCTCCTCCCCCCTCGGTTTGGAAGTCAGGGGACTCGGAGATCCCCGACTGTAGCCTTGAACGCAGCTGATCAATATGGCGCTTCCATATTCTATCGTCGCGACATCTCACGCAGTACAATCTGGGGCTGGTTACTTGGACTACAGTTGCCTCGACCCATAATGGATCTCCCGAAAAGTTCCTAGCGAAAACCAAGTCACCTACCTGGAAGTTATGGCATTTCCTGTTGGATCCATGTGGTTTTTCAGGTTCATATGATGGGTGCAGATGGTCGAGGTGGGAGCGGAACTTCCGCCCCATCAATAACTTGGTGAGTGACTTTGTTGGTGATGCTGTGCGGAGTGATATGCTGCAAAAGGAGTATCCGGTTAATCTTGTCTTCTATATCGCCATAGTCCATTTTATGCAAGGTTTTCTTGACGAATTGTACCATGCGCTCGGCCCTTCCGTTGGCCGCAGGATGCGCTGGCGAAGTCAGCGCATGGCGAATACCGTGGTCCACCAGGTACTGTTCAAAGGACAGCGCGGTAAATTGGGGCCCGTTGTTGGATACCAGAACGTCTGGTAATCCATGTGTTGCAAATAGTCTGTCTAGTTTTCTGATGACTGATTTGGTTGTTGTATTTCTCATCTCATGGATTTCAAGCCAGTTTGAGTAGGCATCCACTGTTAATAAAAATGTGTGTCCTTTGGTAGGTCCCGCAAAGTCCAGATGAATACGAGACCATGGTCCCCTCAGTGTTTCCCATTCAGTCGGGGTTGCTTTCAGAGGGGCGTTGCTTACTTCCTGGCATTTGTGACAAGCTTTTACCCATGTCTCGATCTGCTTGTCGATACCCAGCCACCATGCATAGCTTTGTGCGAGGGTTTTCATGCGCACAATGCCGGGGTGACCATCGTGCAAGGTTCTTAGTATCGCTCGTCGTAACCGCTCTGGGACGATTCTATCACCCCAGATAATGCAGCCCTTCTGGGAAAATAATTCTGTTTGTCGATTCTTGAATGGGACATAGTCGTCAGATATCTGGTCCAATGGCCATCCGCACTCAACCCAACTGAGGACTCGTGCTAAAATGGGGTCGTGTTTCATTTCCATCGCGATATCTCGGGCTGTTAGTGATGGTGTTCAAAGTGTCTCGATCTGCAGTGTTGTAACTGTCAGAGTGGGGTCATCAATGGTCTCCGGAAGTGGTGCACGGCTCAATGCGTCGGCGTGGGGAATGGCTTGCCCCGGGTGGTGTTGCAACTTGTAATTATACGCAGCCAAGAATTCTGACCAGCGAATCATTCTGGGAGATAATATATAAGGTGTTGGCCTATCTCCCGCTATTATTCCCAGCAAAGGTTTGTGGTCAGCCACTATAGTAAAAGCTCGGCCATACACATATTCATGAAATCTCTTGACAGCAGACACAATAGCAAGGGCCTCTTTATCAATTTGACTGTCATTGCGTTCTGCTTTTGATAACGTCTTTGAGAAATCTAACAGCTTCACTACCGTTTGGTAAAACGTGGCTCAAAATGGCGCCCACTCCGAATGGTGATGCATCACACGTGATCGTTAAAGGCAAAGTCTCGTTATACTGCATCAAAACAGCATCAGAAGTCAATAAATTTTTCACATGTCGAAACGCCTGCTCCTCTTTGTGTCCCCATACCCAGGTTGCTTTTTTGTCCAACAAACGATGTAGGGGTTCGGCTACGGTTGCTTTTTGAGGCAGGAAAATGTTATAAAAATTGATAAGGCCTAGAAAACCCTGGAGGTCGGCCTTATTTCGGGGTTTTGGGGCATTTTGGATTGCCCTAAGTTTGCTATCAGTGGGGTGAATGCCTTGACTATCAATTAAATATCCTAAAAATTCTACACGATCCGTACATAGTTGACACTTGTTTTTTTTAACTTTGAGACCTGAGTCTTTATATCTCTGGAGAACCAACCCCAGGTGATCCTTTAGTATTTTCTGAGTCGGGGCAGCGATTAACACACCATCAAAATATGGGACAACGCCTTTTATCCCTTGTAATAGTCTTTCCATCAAACTTTGAAAGATTCCCGGGGCCACGCTTACTCCAAACTGGAGTTGGTTACATTTAAATGCACCTTGGTGCGTAATGATCATTTGGGCCTCTGCCGATTTTTTGTCTACAGGCAGTTGTTGGTATGCCTGGGCTAAGTCTAGTTTAGCGAAGACTTTTCCACCCCCCAGGGAATGGAGGAGGTGCTGCACCACCGGTACCGGGTAAGCATTTTGTTGAAGGGCATGGTTCAGGGTGGCTCGGTAGTCCCCACAAATTCTTATCGATCCATCCGGCTTGATGGGTGTCACGATTGGGGTTTCCCAGGGAGAGTGATTGGTTGGCTCTAACACACCCTGGGCTATTAATTTATCAAGCTGCTCGTCAATCTTTGGTTTAAGGGCAAATGGAACTCGACGAGGCTTAAGGCGGATGGGAGCTATTTCGGGATTGAGGTTAAATGATATCGGGGTCCCCTTGTACTCACCTAGTTTTTCTGCAAAGACGTCCTTGAATTCTTGGACGAGGTCCTCTTCCCAGTCGCTGCTGCAGGTTTGGTGAATGCCGGCTACTTCAATTCCGAGTGGAGCGAACCATTGGAGGCCTAACAAACTAGGGCGATCCCTGTCGATTACAGTCAGAGGTAGGAATGCTGTACGGTTCTTAAACGATACCCGGACTCGGCTGGATCCAACGACCAAGATTCGATTTCCTTGATAGTCTTTGAGTATGAGTCTTTGGAATCTGAGGTCTTGTCACCGGACAGTAGGGATGAGCTGCTTGAGGGTCTTATAGGAAACCATTGAGAGGGATGATCCTGAATCGACTTCCATCAGGCAGGGCTGATTTTCGATGGCCACTTTCACTCGGATCTTCTTGGCATCAAGAGATGAGGCGTGACTGATTGTGATAGTTTGGTGAGCCTCTTCTCGCTTCGTTGAGTGGTTTAAGGTTTTGTTTCTGTAGGAGTGGTTGTTCCATTGGTGGTTCACGGGTTCTCGCTTTACAGGATGGCTTCCTGTCGGTTGGCAATAGTTAGCCCCCCTCGAGGGCTGGCTGGGTCCTAGCTTGCTTCTACAGACCCATCCGATATGGCCTCTTTTCCCACACACATGGCAGAGTGCGTTGAGGAATTTGCATTCTGACCGGGGATGGCTTGCTCCACAACCAGCGCATTGGTACTGCGATTTCTGGCATTGGTCTCATTCGGACCAAAGTCAGTGGACCTCTTCTTCATCGCTTTCTGATGATGATTCGAGGTTCTCGTGGTGGGCTGTCGTAGGCTGTCCTTCTGACTGAGATGAAATTTCGCGGGCAAGTTGGCAAAGCGGGGCGTGAGTGCGGCGCATTCGGGCAGCCGACTTCCTGGTTGCTTCTGCTGCAGTAGCTTCAGTGATGGCATCTTTAAGGCTAATGTCACCTTTCACCATCAGCTTACTCTGTGTGCCTGGAGCATCTAATCCCAGAACTATTCGGTCTCTCAGGGCTTCTTCTAGGTTGGCAAACTCGCATAGGCCTCCCAGATTCCAGAGATCCGCAATGAAATCAGCAACACTTTCGCCCTTCCGCTGACTTCTCTGGTAAAATTCATGCCTTCTAAAGAGCGTTGGCACAGTCGGTGCATCGTGGGCCCTCAGCAGGGGTTCGAGGACATCCCAGTCCATAGACTTTACTTCTGCTGGTTTTGCTAATGCCTTGGCCATCTTGAATACGGTCGGCCCACAATGAGTTAGGAATACCACCCGTTTCTTTCCGGTAGTGGCATCCTTCAAATTGTTGGTCTCCAGAAACATCTGGAAACGATCCATATATGAGTCCCAGTCTTCTTGTGCCGGGTTGAATGGAGCGGGTGGTATGACGCCGCCGGACATGGTTCCACCGTTGGTGCATTTCAGCCATGTGCTCTGTTATCGTTCTTCATTGTTCAGTCAGCTCTGACGTCTCCACATCCCACCCTCGTCGCCTGTGTTATGTTCTGTGCATGGGCGCTAAGGAGGAGACGAGCCGGTGAACAGTGAACTTCAAACTCTTTATTTACATGTGTAACAGCTCAGCTCTATGGCCGCAACGGTCCCCTTTATATAGGCAAGCTCTTGAGTATTTAACCAATGAAAACACAGGGAGCGTTAGCTCCGTTAACCAATGGGAGAGGCTCGTTAATAGCCAATCAGATTCTCCTGAACGGACCAATCCGATGTGGCTATTATCGGCCAATCAGAAGTGCAGGGCCGGAACCCTGCACTTTACTTCAAGCTCTTAATAATCTTTATTCAAGTACTTTTATTAATTCACAACAGACACTTTGAAATATTCCAATTACATCACCCAATTCGTTTCCAAGGTGAGACATAGTTTGCATTTATACTTTTGTAGGCATCATAGACTGACTTTTCCAAGGAAAAAGCAGATTTCCATAAACCTGCCCGTTTATTGTCATTGCACCTTATTACTGTTAAATTAAATGCCACCCTGGTTCTCCATGATAACTGTAAAAACTATGCCCGTGCAGCCTTTTTTGCAAATACAACCAGTCCTTGATTTACAGCCATGAGTTTTCTGTCATTAAGTGAAACTGCAACTACTGCAACTGGCCTAGAACTCTTCAATATCTTCATTAACAACTTAGCTGAAGGAATAGAAGGGGAACTCATCAAATTTGCAGATGATACTAAGCTGGCAGGAATAGCCAACACCCAAGAAAATAGGCTCAAGATCCAGATGGTTCCCTTGACAGACTAGAACACTGAGCCATATCTAACAAAATGAAATTCAAGGTAGAGAAAAGTAAAGTCCTACACTTACGAAAGAAAAACCAAAAAGACACATATAGACTGGGTGAAACCAGGCTCAATAGCAGGAACTGGGAGAGGGATCTTGGAGTCTTTGTGGACAACCAGCTAAATAGGAGCCAGCAATGTGCAGCCACCACCAAAAAAGCTAATGCAATCCTAAATTGCATTAACAAAGGGATACAATCAAGATCAAGGGAGGTAGTAAGACCACTCTGTAAAGCCTTAGTAAGGCCACACCTAGAGTACTGCATCCAGTTTTGTTCATCACACTATAAAAAAGATGTTGATGTAAAGTTTTGAGCATGGGCAAGAAAGAATGGAGACAAGCCTCTGAGCGGTGAACTTCAGCTCTTTATTTACATTGTGACTTCTGCTTCGATAGCAGTTAAACCCGCCTTATATAGGCAAACCCTGTAACTTTTAACCAATAATGAGCTAGGAGCGCTAGCTCTTATAACCAATAGGAACTCTCTGTTAAGGGCCAATCAGATTCCCCGGAATGGGCCAATCCGGTCCGGCCGCTTAACAGCCAATCAGAAGTGCAGGGCCAGAACCCTGCACTTACTCCAAGCTCACACTTTATTAATCTTTATGCATACACAACAGTTGAAACTCTGGAAAAAGTGCAGAGAAGAGCAACCAGGATGATGAGGGGACAGGAGGCTAAAACAAATGAAGATTGGTTGCAGGAACTGGGCTTGGCTAGTCTGATGAAGAGAAGGACCAGGGGAGACAGGAGAGCATCTTCCAATATTTGAGGGGCTGCCCCAGAGAGGAGGAGGAAGGGGTCAAGCTGTTTTCCAAGGCACCCGAAGGCCAGACAAGGAATAATGGATGGAAACTGAACAAGGAGAGATTCAACCTAGAAATAAGGAGAAACTTTCTGACAGGGAGAACAATCAACTGACAAAAGTTGCCTTCAGAAGTTGTGGGAGCTTCATCCCTGGAGGCTTTCAAGAAGAGACTGGACTGCCATTGGTCAGAAATGGTATCGGGTTTCTTGCTTGGGCAGGGGGTTGGACTAGATGACCTGCAAGGTCCCTTCCAACTCTGATTATCTGTTATCTGCAACTAAGCGAGGCAGAGGTTAAGTATATTTCCCCCCCACCCACCCCCGCTGTGACAAATCACCGCAGCTGTTAAGTTATCAAACCGGTCGTTAAGTGAATCTGGCTTCCCATGGAATTTGTTCATCAGAAGGTCACAAAAGGGGATCACTTAACCCCCAGGGATTCTGCAACTGTCATAAATAGGAGTCAGTGGCCAAAGCGTTTGAATTTGGATCATGTCCCCGTCCGGTCATATATGTGACAAATGGACTTAGGTCCGCTTTTTTCCATGCCATCGTCATTTTGAACAGTCATTAAATGGACTGTTGTAAATCGAGGGCTATCTGGGGCTCCATGCAAGCTGCTCTCTTGGTTTAGCCTCCAACGGGCTCCATCAATTTTGCACAGGCCACAAAGTGGCACCAACTAGTGGTAGGATTCAGATAACAGATAATCAGAGTTGGAAGGGATCTTATAGGTCATCTAGTCCAACCCCCAACATTCTGTGGGCATGGCTTGGTGGGTATGGGAGGAGAAGGTTACTGCAAAATCCCCCTTCCCTCTCCACCCCACTAACCTGCTTTCCAGCTCCATTCTCCTGTGCAGGACAACCAAAGAAGACCCAGCCAATCAGCTGGGACTCAACAGGAGGCAGAGAAGAGATGGGGTTGGCGGGATTGGACGGTTCTCTGAACTACTCAAAATTTCTGCTACCAGTTCTCTAGAACCGGTCCAAACCGGCTGAATCCCACCTCCGGCACCAATGCATTAAAATCCCAATTGCAACCTTTGGAATGACGTCGGCAGACGGAGGACAAGGAGAGAAACAGAAGCTTGCGAGAAACTTGTGAAAGAAGGAAACTGAAATTTGGCCAAAATTTTAAAAAGTACAGAGAGACTATTAGAATATAGAATAACAGTTAGAAGGGAGTGAGGACCTGGAGGTCTTCTAGTCCAACCCGCTGATCAGACAGGACATCCTACACCATTTTAGACAAATGGTTACCCAATCTCTTCTTGAAAACCTCCAGTGATGATGCGCCCACAACTTCTGGTGGCAACTTCCGTTCCACCGATTCCTCATTCTCACTGACAAGAAAATTCTCTTTAGTTCTTAGTTGGGATGTCTCTTTGGTCCATCCATTACTTCTTCTCTTACCCTCAGGTGCTTTGGAGAATAGGTGGACCTCCAAAGAAGGAACCTGTAGAACAGAGGTCCCCAAACTTCAGGTTATCATTCTATTGTTCTGTCATTCCATCATTCCATCATTTTATCATTCTGTTCCATTGCTCTATTGCTTTATCATTCCATCATTCAATCATTTTGCCTTTCTATCATTCCATTATTTTATCATTCTATCATTCCATCATTTGATCGTTCTTTCATTCCATTGTTCTACTATTCTATCATTCCATCATTCTATTGCTTTATCATTCCATCATTCCATCATTCTAGCATTCTGTCATTCTATCATTCTATCATTTTGTCTTTCTATGATTCCATTATTTTATCATTCTATCATTTTATCATTCTGTTATTCCATCATTTTATCATTCTGTTATTCCATTATTTTATCATTCTGTTATTCCATCATTCTATTGTTTTATCATTTTGTCATTCCATCATTATATCATTCTATCATTCCATCATTTTATCATTCTATCATTCCATTGTTCCATCATTCCATCATTCTATTGTTTTATCATTTTGTCATTCCATCATTATATCATTCTATCATTCCATCATTTTATCATTCTATCATTCCATTGTTCCATCATTCCATCATTCTGTCATTCTATGATCTGCACTTCCTGTTTGTCCTAGGATAGTGAAGAATTAACCAACCTTTGTTTTCGTTTTCCTCAACCCTGCTGAGATCTTCCATTTGGGTCTTCTAGCTCAAAATGGCGGCTTCCCAGCCTTGATTGCTGAACGGTGGAAATGAGATTTGCACCCTTCTTTTTTCAACCCAACTCCAGGGTCAGCTTCTGAGCTTAGTTTCAGTTTAGCAATCTGGATTCTGTGAACAACGTTCTTTGGTACCTCCCTGGATTGGGGCCCAAAAACGGTCATTCCTTAAGGACATAGAAAAGTCAAAAAAGTAAAAATGGCAGCCATGATCATGCCATTGCAACATCTGACATATTGATTTTTTTCCTCTCTCTTAATCCCACAGATGCTCCAGGCACCAAGAGTGCATTTGTTTTTAATTTGTGTGTGTGTGTGTGTGTGTGTGTGTGTGTGTGTGTGTGCATTTAATTTGTGTGTGTGCGTGCACATTTAATTTGTGTGTGTGTGTGCGTTTTATATTGTATTTGTTTTTAATTTGTGTGTGTGTATTTTTATGATGCCAATTTTATATTGCTTTATTGCTATTTGCTCTTTGTATTTACTACCCATCTGGATCTCCACCGTTAAACAGAGTGCAGATTTTGAACACAAGGAGAGGGTGATAAAATTAGATTAAATGCATTGGTGAGGGAGAAGGCCTCGGGTCAATTTGGGTCCATTTTGAAAGTTTGTAATTTCAAGAACTGTCTGTCCTTCTGCAGGAAGTTGAGGCATTGATGGAAGAACAATTCACAGACTCCCAAAATGGACATTTTCTTTCAAGGGAAACCTGAAGGAAGGACGACTCTTCAAACGTTCAGCAGATCTTGTAGTTAATCTTGTAGCAAGAATGCTAACCTAGAAAACCAGGGACTTCCCTTAGACATGGAAACCATCTGGTAGACTTTGGACCAATCAATAGGATGCAGTGACCTCTAGTCCCATGTTAGACATGAAAACCATCTGGGTGACTTTGGGCCAATCAATAGGATACAGTGACTTCTAATCCCACGTTAGACATGAAAACCAGCTGGGTGACTTTGGGTTAATCACCTCCAGACGGTGAGTTCTAGTCCCATCTTGGACATGGAAACCATCTGGTTGACTTTGGGCCAATCAATAGGATACAGTGACCTCTAGTCTCATGTTAGACATGAAAACCAGCTGTCAGTCTGTGCTCCCTTCAAAATCCAAAAAAGAAATTCTCAGACTTCATGGGTTAGAGCAAAATTACCCTTTTACTGGAAAATAAAGTGAAAGCTACAGATTTAATTCCGAATCTGAGAAATTGGTGCGCAGATCACATATACAAAGGAATGGAATTGTTCCCACCCCCCAAAGTCCAAATGACTCTTCCAATTAAAAGTTCTGAATAGGATCATGTGACCATCTCCAGGTGGTGATGAGGCTTCTGTCCGTTGACCTTGACATATTTTGATAAAAGTTCGCAGTTGCGCAAAGGGGATAGAAGCTAGCCAAGAAATGGAAAGTTAAAGAAAAGAATCCCCCCTCCCCTTGCTAACCCAGCAAAGGAATGCAAAACACCTCCAGCCTTCTTCCCCTCCAAGTTCCCCCCTCCCTCCGTTGCGAATGACAACCGAAAGAAATAGATTGGCATAGCAGCAGAGAAGATGCAGAAGTTAGGATGCAGAAAATATATGATGTGGAAGATATCTTGAGGCTGACACCAGCTGGGTGACTTTGGGCCAATCACCAGAAGATGATGCGTTCTAGTTGCACCTCAGGCCTGAAAGCCAGCTGGTTGTTTTTCGGCCAGTCATTTTCTCTCAGCCAATCCACCTCACAGGGTTGGGGTTGTAGGAATAAGAAGGCAAGAGTATCATGTCATTTTATGATAAGCAGGATAAAAACATATAATAAATTAATAAACTTGTGCCCTGATGCACGATGTTGGGCTGTGAGCACAACCCCCACCTGTGGACGTCGGGCCCTCATACCACCCTCATGGAGTCCCTTTCTGACCGTTTGAGCAGCCACATGCCCATTTGTGGCCCGCTGGAGGTCATTTTGCAGGGCTCTGGCAGTGCTCCTCCTGGTCCTCCTTGCACAAAGGTGGAGGTAGCGGTCCTGATGCTGGGTTGTTGCTCTCCTACAGCCTCCTCCACGTCTCCTGATGTACTGGCCTGTCTCCTGGTAGCGCCTCCATGCTCTGGACACTACGCTGACAGACACAGCAAACCTTCTTGCCACAACTCACGTTGATGTGCCATCCTGGATGAGCTGCACTACCTGAGCCACTTGTGTGGGTTGTACTCTCCGTCTCATATTACCACTAGAGTGAAAGCACCGCCAGCATTCAAAAGTGACCAAACCATCAGCCAGAAAGCATAGGAACTGAGAAGTGGTCTACGGTCACCACCTGCAGAACCACTCCTTTGTTGGGGATGTCTTGCTACCTGCCTCTGCTTTCCACCTGTTGTCTATTCCATTTGCACAACAGCACGTGAAATTGAGTGTCAATCTCTGTTGCTCCCTAAGTGGACAGTTTGATTTCACAGAAGTGTGATTGACTTGGAGTTACATTGTGTTGTTTAAGTGTTCCCTTTATTTTTTTGAGCAGTGTATACTCCTATGAACAAATATTCAGCTGTATACATATAAACATTTGTTCGTTCATATAATACATTTCTAACATCCTTCGTCTTCTTTTCATCTCATCCAATCATCTACCCTTTCAACCACTCCTTTCCCAACTGAAGCCCTTCCTTTCTGCTCCCACCAATGATGGAATTTATCCCAAATTGCATCGTATGCCAATTCATCTTTGTTTTTCATTTCTAGAGTTAACTTGTCCATTTCAGCGCATAGTAAGATTTCGTTTATTACTTCTTCTTCATTTGGTATAACTGTCTCTTCCCAGTTCTGGGCAAATGTTATCTTTGCTGCAGTAATAATGTGTATCATCAAATAAAGCTCATCTTTCTTATATTTTTTTGACATAATTCCTAACAGAAAGCATTCTGGTAGGTGATCTACTTTAAAACCCCAAATTTCCTCCAGCAACTTCCCCGTCCTAAGCCAATACTCCGGCGCTTTTTGGCAGCACCACCATGCATGGCAATACGTTCCTCGTTCTATGGAACATTTCCAGCAATTTGGGGACTGGTTTTTGAACATCTTGGCCAGTCTGGCTGGTGGAAGGTGCCATCGATAGAACATTTTGAGCAGATTTTCTTTATATGCAGTGGCCATGGTGATCTTTTTTTATTTCTGTCCCATATTGTTTGCCATTGATCTAAATTAATGCTGTACCCAAAGTCTCTGGCCCATACCACCAATCTCTTCTTTAAGAACCTCCAGTGATGAAACCCACAACTTCTGGTGGCAAGCAGTTCCGCTGGTTAATTGTCCTCACTATTAGGAAGTTTCTCCTAATTGCAAGCTGCTTCTCTCCCGGATTAGTTTCCATCCCTTGTTTCTTATCCTGCCTTCTTTGGTGCTTTGGAGACTTAAGTTCAGTGACAAATAGCCAATGCATGAATTTTAAAGCTGGTGAAGACTTCTAAAAAGTGCAAAATTCAGACGTCCTCTGGAAACACACCTGAGTTCCCAATCTTTTCCTTCACATCCTCTCTTGGCTTCCAAGATCTTCTCTCTCTCTCCTTGAAGTTGGTACCCACCAACTGCCTTCCTCCTTTGAGGAAAGATTCTTGGAAGAGCTTTAATTGCTGGTTGTTTCTGGATCTTGAAGATCAAGGCAAGCTAAGAAAGGGTGGAGTTGATGGCACCCGCACAGGATTGCCGCTGGTGCCTTCAGCCCAAGAGCTGGTTGCCATCCAGAGTTGCCAGTTTTTCCACAGTTTGTTACCCACACAACTTCAAAGCTCAGCCCAAATGAGAGGCTAGGAGAGCTTCAAGGCCTGGTGAGTCAGCCAAGAGTTGTCCTTCAAGTCGAAGAACACGCTTTGGGTCATTCCAGAGGGTGTGGACAGAGATGGAGGCATTGCAAACGGAGCTTGCTTTGAGAACTTGGCGGAGGCCACACAAACTAGGGCATCGACACCCCTTCGCACTGCCAACAGATTCAGAGGAAAAGAAGTGGACACAACAAACATTGAGCAAAGTTGTGGGTTTTGTGTCAAGGGGAGGTGCCTCTGGAACAAGAACATCCCAACTTTGGCCATTTTAAGACTTGTGGACTTCAACTCCCAGAATTCCCCAGCTAGCCATGTCTGCTTTTTCCTTCTCTTAATCTCCTAAAGTGGAGAGAGATGGCAGAGGAAGGGATTGCAAGAGAGTAAGCACTGCTGGCTGGGGAGAATTCTGGGAGTTGAAGTCGACAAATCTTACAGTGGCCAATTGTCTTGCGTCTTTTGGAAAAGCCGGCTCAGACCAGACCAAGAACTTCTTTTTAACACCATCATCACATCCGAATAGGAAGGAGCGAAACCAGCCCAACTGGGCTTGGCAATGCAATGCACGGCACAGGAATCTTTTAATGACATCATGCAAAAATAAAATAAAAATAAAATCAATTTCTGGGGTCACTGCATGATGGTTACTGATATTTGGGGTGCTGGAACCACATAGGCAACTGTTCATTTAGCTAGTTGATTAAAATGTATGTGTCAACCTTGTTGAAGAACTTGGAGTGGCTCACAGTTACAAAAATATTGTCTGAAGTATCAAAAGAGCAGACAAGGGACCTGTCAGAGTTAAGAACTAAAAAAAAAAAAAAAACATCGTTCGAAAGAAACAGAAACTCCAATGTTCTTAATGTCCCAAAAGTTCAGCAGAGAGAAAGGTTTTAACCAGCTTCTGAAACAATGGAGGAGGAGGAAGAAGAGGGGGTTGAGATCTTTGGTCTTCTCTGAACTTGGTTGGTTTTTTGCAAATGTTTCATTACCCAAATAGGAACATCATCAGTGCTTGTAAGGAACTGGGTTTGGGAGGAGGGGGGTAGGGGAGGAGGAGGAAGAGGAGGAAGGGGGAGGAGGAAGAGGAGGAGGAGGAGGAGAGGAGAAGGAGGAAGAAAAGAACTGTAGGGTCCTTGGTGCTCTCTGAGCTCGGTGGTTTGTTTGTAGACGTTTCATGACCCAACTAGATAACATCATCTGTGCTAGAAGGGAGGGATGTTTGCAGAGAGGGGGAGGGGGAGGGGGAGGAAGCATACGACCACCACACTGGTTGTTATACTCGTGGAATCCCACCCCTGGCTCAATGATAGTCATAAGTTGAGGGCTCCCTGTAGTAGCCGTGAAACAAATTCTAAGGAAATTAATTAATCCAATTTTATCGAGCAGTCCCTTCCACGAAGCAGAGATTGATGTCAGAAGATGGGTAGCTTTTGCAGAACAGCAAAAGAAATTTCACTTCTCCTCCCAGAAGCTTCTTCAGTTCTGACTGGATGGATGCTGGGGAAGGGAAGGGTTGATCCTCCTTGCAGACAGCTGGTCATTTGCATCCTTTTAAGAGGGTCGTTGAGGCCACTTAGAGGTCTGTCTGTGTCCTCAGGGCCACCTGAGTGGTGCAAAGGGTTCCTGTAGTGGTGACCCTGAGTTTCAGGTGATGCTGAGGTGACTCAGGACACAGAGAGACCTCCATGTGGCCTCAATGACCCTCTTAAAAGGATGCAAAGGACCAGCTGTCTGCAAGGAGGATCAATCCTTCCCTTCCCCACCATCCATCCAGTCAGAACTGAAGAAGCTCCTTGGAGGAGAAGCAAAACATCTTCAAAAGAAAAAAAACAGAAAGTCCAGTTGCCTCCTGGAAAAAAAAAAAAAAAAGCATATTTGGGACAACCAGGACTTGGAGGAGAGAGAATCTCTACAGAATCTTTTTTACTCCAGTTCTGGCATTTGCCTCTGCTTCACGGAGGCCGCCATCACCTCCTAAAAAGTGGTGACATAAATGACAACAGGTAAAGCGAACTTTCCTCCATCTTAGAAAGCAAAGACGTCAGGATGAGATTCCACCTTCAAACTCCCTAGAAGCGGGCAGGGCTTGGCCAGATATTCAGAAGACCGCAACCTCCTGACCTGGTTATATCTGTTGTAGGAGCCCAGCCGTGCTGAAACCAGCGTGCTTGTAGCTTGCGAGGACGTCCTCCTCCGCTTTTATCTGGAACACTGGGGGACCTCGAAACATTCTCCCGGGTCTCTCTCGGAAGGACCGTTTCACAGGGGTGGGATTCCAATGTTTTAGCAGCCGGTTCTGGGGGTATGGCCACATGACTGGGTGGGCGTGGCTTTTTTGCAGCAACCCTCCCCCATTTTGTTTCTGGTTTTTTTGGGAGGCCTCCTGGGCCTCAAGCAAGCCTCGTGGGTTTTTACTCCCAGAAGGTGTGAGGACCCAGGGTGGGCTACAAAATAAACACAGTCACAAAAAACAGGCGAAACCCCTTTTATTCCTTCACTTGGCTTCCAAGCTCCTTGACTGGAGACAAAAAAAACTCCCACACATGCAGTTACAAGAAGGAGGAAATGCCATTTAAATTATAAAGAACAAAAAAACAACACAAACCAGGCAAGATAAGGGATTGAAGACATCCACAGATATCAGAACACACACATTGGGAAGGATGTCAAACTCAGAGAGGAACCATAACCAGAGATATTTCCATGCTTTGTTTCCAGCACTGGCCCATACGCATGTCTGCCCTCTTATCCAGTTGTCACAGCTGCAGCCCATGAAGGGGATCAGGGCCCTTTCCTCCCCCGTAGACCATGTCTCTCCCTTATCCTCTCCTCCCTGCGTGCCCTAGGATGAAGAGAGGATGGGGCTGAGTCTTCCTCTGACTGCCCAGCCGGCCTCTGCCCTTCCCCAGCCTCCTCCACAACCTCCGGAGCCCCACTTCCACTCCCTGTCAGCTGTTCCTCCTCTTCTTCAGAGTCACTCTCCACCAAAGGCATGACAGAAGGCAAAAAATGGGAGTGCAGAGGGGGACGCAGCACACATACTCCTCACCCCCTCCCTGTGTGCCCCCTTTTGCCTCCTGGGCCTCAGGGAGGCCTCCTGGGTGAAGCAGTAAGACAGCAAGGGGGATCCCAGCAGAGCTGATCGTCGGGAGGGGATAAAGAAAAAAGAAATACCTTAAGGAGTGAGTGAGAGGGGGAGAACCCAGTCAGCAATGTTGCACACTAAGTACTGACTGGGCAGAGAGAGGCGGGGCCAGACAGCGGCATGATATGCCAGTTCGCCGAACCACACAGAATCGTAACAACCAGTTCTATAGAACCGGTCTGAACCAGTGGTGGTATTCAGCCGGTTCTGACCGGTTCTGGAGAAACCGATATGTGGAAATTTGGATCGTTTGGAGAACTGGCCAATCCTGCCTCTGACTGGGGGGTCCCCTCTCTTCTCCGCCAGCCATTGAGTCTCACCTGATCAGCTGGGTCTCCTTTGGTTGCCCTGCACAGGAGAACAGAGCTGGAAAGCAGGTTAGTGGGGTGGGGAGGGAAGGGGGATTTTGCACATGTCCACCAAGCCACAACCACAGAACCAGTAGTAAAAAAATTTTCGAATCCCACCACTGGTCTGAACCGGTAGAATCCCACCTCTGCTGTTTCACTCTTTGTGGCCTGGCCCGAGGTTCCATCCGATCGGAAGGAGGTCAGGCTGGTGGAGGTTGGAGAACAAAGTCCAGCTTGGGGTTTTTTTCCCCCTCCTCCGGCTTATTGGTGTGTCCTCTGCCTCATTGACTCAGCGTCAAAGCAGAAGACTTTGCTCCACAGAAAGTTAACAATTGATTCGGGGAGGGGAGGATCGGTGACCCGGTGGTGTTTTTCGTTGACGGGCTCTTCCTCCCTTGTCCAAATGCCCCACCAGTGATGGGGTGGGTGGAGGTGGCCGGCCACCAGGTCCTCCCAAAGTAGAGAGAAGGGGGGGGTCCCTGTGTCTTCTGGAGGGACAGTCTGTGCCCCCCCCCCAGGATAGACGTGAGGGATTGCGTGGGGGAAGCAAACTTTAATAGACTTCCAGGGGTAAAATGATGGGGTAAAATTCAAGGCATTGGCACAGTTAGGCATAGCTTGGGGGAGTGTCCCAAAAAATCAGGATGGTAGGGGTGGCACGAGATCAAGATCCGTTCTTGGATTTTTTGGGGACATATCTTGAGCCCAAGGCAGGGGTGGACTTCAGCTCCCAGAATTCCCCTAGTATGGAAATTCTAATCCATCCTTCCTTCCTTCCTTCCTTCCTTCCTTCCTTCCTTCCTTCCTTCCTTCCTTCCTTCCTTCCTTCCTTCCTTCCTTCCTATCTCCTTCCTTCCCTTTCCTTCCTCCCACTCTTTATCTCCTTTCTTCCTATCTCCTTTCTTCCTCCCTCTGTCCCTCCATCCTTTCTCATCTCCTCCCTCCCTTCCTCCTTATTCCTTTCTTCCTCCCTCCTCCTATCCCTCCCTCCTTTCTCATCCACCCTTTATTTCCTTCCTTCCCACGTCTTATCTCCCCCCTCCCTCTGTCCCTTCTTCTTATCCCTTCCTTTTACCCTAGCTCCATTTCTTCCTCCCTCCCTTCCTTCCCTCCATCCCTCCTTCTTATCTTTTTCCTTCCTTCCCTCCTTCCTTCCTTCCTATTTTCTTTCCTTCCTTCCTCCCTCCTTTCCTCCTTTCTTATCTCCTTCCTTCCTATTTCCCTCTTTCTTTCTTTTTTCTTTTTTTCCTCCCCCCTCCTTTCATTCTTTCTTAACTTCTTCTTTCCTGGCTCCCTCCTTTCCTCCTTCCTTTCCTCCTTCCTTCCTTCCTTCCTTCCTTCCTTCCTTTCTTCCTTCCAAGACCATCCCTTCCCTCCTCCTCTGCTTCCATCCCTCTGATTCCACCGCCAGCCTCCTCCTGGCCTACAAATTCCCTCCAAACTCTGTGACCTTTTCCTTCATTTTTGAACCCTGCTCCATTCTTTGGATCTCTCCCCCCTCTCTCTTTCTCTCTCTCTTTCTCTCCCCCTCTCTCTTTCTCTCTCTCTCTCTGTGTCTTTCTCTCTTTCTCTCTCTCTTTGTCTTTCTTTCTCTCTATTTCTCTCTCTCTCTTTCTTTGTCTTTCCCTCTCTTTCTCTCTCTTTCTCTATCTCTCTTTCTTTCTCTCTCTCCCTCTGTCTCTCTCTGTTAAGTCCTGAGCCTGGGCGCAAGGAACGGAGACGAGACATCGAACTGTGACTTCAACTCTTTATTCGTGACTTCAGAACAGAGCAAATACTTGGGCAGCAGCAGCTCTTTTATAGAGCCGGCAGCTGTCAAAACAACCAATGATTTGAGTTTACTGCTCTCACAAGCGTCCAATCAGAGAGACCCGCTAACAGCCAATCAGATTGCCAGAAACGACCAATCACGACTTGCTGTTCGCAGGCCAATGAGAAGTGCAGGATTACGAGCCTGCTGTTAAAGTAAAGCTATTAGGGTTGTTACTGATGCGTTGGCTTAGTCCATAACACCCCTCCCCCCTAGGTTCCGTCTGAGGGGTGGGGTGACGTATTCTCATAAGTAGGTAGGTCTCTTCACCTGTCTGCTTGATCTGCGCTGTTCCACCAGTTTCTGTCCTGGTTCTGGTTCTGGTTCTAGTTCTGGTTCCGGTGGGCTGCTTGCTGAGCTGGATGGCGAAAACGGTCCCACTGTTTCGTCAAATGGCTCTGGGCTGTTCTCTCTGCTCTCGCCAGCGCTGTCTTCCGGGTTCCCTGGATCCGTTTCCATCACGGTGCTGTCACGCGGTGAGGCAACTTCTTGGCTCGGTTCTCCTTCTGGCAGTGAGTATCCCATGGTTGGTTGTGTAGACTGCTGGGTTCCGATTGTTAAGTCATCTGTTCTTACTTTTTCGGCCCCCTCGATGTCTCTCCCCCCCCCAATTTGAGATTCAGGGGATGAGATGGGAGTAGGTGCTACTGGATCGAAGCTGGTCTATGTGGTGCTTCCACATTTTGCCATCTGCAGTTTGTAGACGATAGGATCGGGTTCCCGTAAGTTGCGTTATGGTAGCGGGGACCCACAATGGGTCACCCGAGAAGTTTTTTGCAAAAACAGGGTCGCCTTCCTGGAATGATCGACACTTGCTTCTGGATTCTGGGGATTGTTCAGGTGTGTAAGCAGGGTGGAGGCGATCGAGATGTGAGCGAAGTTTCCGGCCCATCAGGAGTTCAGTTGGGGTTCTGTTTGTGGTGCTGCTTGGGGTAATATGTTGGAGGAGTCCATGTTATCTTGTCGTCAATGTCACTGTGGTCCATTTTGTGTAAAGTCTTCTTTACAAATTGAACCATTCACTCAGCCCTACCATTGGCCACAGGGTGAGCTGGCGATGTTAAGGCATGGTGGATGCCCCGGTCTGCTAGGTACTGTTCGAATGGCAGGGCAGTGAATTGAGAGCCATTATTGGAGACCAGGACATCCGGCAATCCGTGGGTAATGAATAACTTATTCAGTTTTTTAATGACCGCCTCCGTGGTGGTGCTTTTCATTTTGTGGACCTCGAGTCAGTTAGAATAGGCATCCACGGTTAGAAGGAAAGTGTGTCCTCTTGTGGGTCCCGCAAAATCGATGTGGTTACGGGACCAGGGACCTCGAGGCGTTTCCCACTGAGTTGGGGGTGTTTTTGGAGGAGCAGAGCGAGTCTCCTGGCATTTGCTGCACGTCGCCACCCAGGTCTCTATCTGCTTGTCTAAACCTGGCCACCATGCATAATTTCTGGCCAATACCTTCATCCGCACGATGCCTGGATGTCCATCGTGCAACATTTTTAAAACTTTATGTTGCAATTTCTCCGGGATGACAGCTCTGTCTCCCATCAAGATGCAGCCCTTTTGAGAGAATAGTTCTGTCTGTCGATTTCTGAATGGTCTGAAAGTGTCGTTGGGTGCGCTGTCCGGCCAACCCCGTTCCACCCAGCTGAGGACTCGTGACAAAGAAGGGTCCTTTTTCGTTTCTGAGGCGATGTCTCGAGCAGTCAGCGGCGGTTATTTAAGAGTTTCGATTTGCAATACGTCTAGGATTGGAGCTGGGTCATCTAGGACGTCTGGTAGTGGAGAGTGGCTCAAAGCGTCAGCGTGGGGAATGGCTTTCCCCGGGCGGTGTTGCAGTTGGTAATCGTATGTGGCTAAAAACTCCGACCAACGTGTCATTCTTGGGGATAAGATGTGGGGAGTTGGTTTGTTTCCCGCTAAAATGCCAAGTAACGGCTTGTGGTCTGTAATTATGGCATACACATATTCATGGAAACATTGAATCGTGGATACAATGGCGAGAGCCTCTTTATCAAGTTGGCTATAGTTCCTTTCAGTTTTAGACAATGTTCCCGAAAAGAATGCAATAGATGCCTCATTCCCGTTTGGCAGGACATGGCTTAAAATGGCTCCCACTCCGAATGGTGAGGCGTCACAGGTAACCATTAAGGGTAAAGTCTCGTTGTATTGTATCAATACAGCATCAGAAGTTAAGAGGTCTTTTGCTTGTTGAAATGCTCATTCTTCACGCCGTCCCCAGACCCAGGAAGCCTTTTTGTTGAGAAGTCTATGTAGGGGCTCGGCTATGGTCGCCTTCTGGGGCAAGAAGATGTTATAAAAGTTAATGAATCCCAGGAAGGCTTGGAGGTCTGTCTTATTTCTAGGTCTTGGGGCGTTTTTGATTGCAGTTAGGTTTTTTTCGGTGGGGTGGATTCCCTGTCTGTCGAGAAGGTATCCCAGGAACTCCACTCTCTCTGTACAAAGTTGACACTTGTCCCTTTTTACCTTCAGGCCAGCGTCTTTAAATTTTTGTAGAACCCTTCTGAGTCGTTGTCCTAATAATTCTTTAGTAGGGGCAGCTATTAAGACGTCGTCAAAATAAGGCACGACGCCTTTTATGCCTTGTAATAGTCTCTCCATCAAACTTTGGAAAATGCCAGGCGCCACGCTTACTCCGAATTGGAGTCTATTGCACTTGAAGGCACCTCTATGTGTAACTATTGTCTGGGCTTCTGCAGTCGTAGCATCTATGGGTAGCTGTTGGTACGCCTGAGCTAAGTCCAATTTCGCAAATATTTTTCCGCCACCCAGGGAGTGAAGAAGGTGTTGGACCACCAGTACTGGGTAAGCGCTCTGCTGAAGTGTGTGATTTAGGGTGGCCCAGTAATCCCCACAAATTCTTAACGAGCCATCCAGCTTTATGGGTGTTACTATTGGAGTTTCCCATCGGGCATGGTCAATCGGTTCCAACACACCCTTGGCTATTAATTTGTCTAGTTGCTCATCGATCTTTGGCTTGAGAGCAAAAGGTACCCAACGTGGCTTAAGACAAATGGGAGCTACATCGGGACTGAGATTAAACTATATAAGAGTCCCCTTGTACTTGCCTAATGTTCCTGTGAACACGTCCTGGAATTCCTGGATGAGGGCCTCTTCCCAATCCATGGTCTTCACTTCTGCCAGTTTGGCAAGTGCTTTAGCCATTTTAAAAACGGCGGGGCCGCAGTGGGTCAGGAACACTGCTCGTTTCTTGCCAGGCGTAGCATCTTTCAGATTGTTGGTCTCCAGGAACATCTGGAAACGGTCTATATACGAGTCCCAGTCTTCGTTTGCCGGGTCAAATGGAGCGGGTGGTATGGCACCGCTGGTCATTCTGCCGTTTGTTGCATGCGTTCTTCAGCCATGTGCTCTGTCTTGTTCGATGAGTCCTTAGTCAGCTCTATCGTCTCTGCATCCCATCCTCATCGCCAGTGTTAAGTCCTGAGCATGGGTGCAAGGAACAGAGACGAGACATCGAACTGTGACTTCAACTCTTTATTCGTGACTTCAGAACAGAGCAAATACTTGGGCAGCAGCAGCTCTTTTATAGAGCTGGCTGCTGTCAAAACAACCAATGGTTTGAGTTTACCGCTCTAACATGCGTCCAATCAGAGAGACCCGCTAACAGCCAATCAGACTGGCCAGAAATGACCAATCACGACTCGCTGTCCGCGGGCCAATGAGAAGTGCAGGATTACGAGCCTGCTGTTAAAGTAAAGCTATTAGGGTTGTTACTGATGCGTTGGCTTAGTCCATAACACTCTCTCTCTCTCTGTCTCTCTTTCTCTCTCTCTCTCTCTTTTTCTCTCTGTCTTTCTCTCTTTCTCTCTCTCTCTTTCTCTTTCTCTCTCTCTCTGTCTTTCTCTCTCTCTATTTCTTTCTTTCTCTCTCTCTTTCTTTCTTTCTCTCTCTCTCCATTTCTCTCTCTCTCTATATATATATATTTCTCTCTCTCTTTCTCCTTCTCTCTGTCTTTTTCTCTCTATTTCTCTATTTCTCTCTTTCTCTCTCTCTCTTTCTCTCTCTCTCTATTTTTCTCTCTCTCTCTCTCTGTCTTTCTCTCTCTCTATTTCTCTCTTTTTCTCTCTCTGTGTGTGTCTTTCTCTCTATTTCTCTCTCTCTCTCTCTTTCTCTTTCTCTCTCTCTTTGTTTCTCTCTCTCTGTCTCTCTCTCTCTCTCTATTTCTCTCTTTTTCTCTCTCTTTCTCTCTCCCTCTCTTTCTCTCTCTTTCTCTTCCTCTCTATTTCTCTCTCTCACTTTCTCTCTTTCTCTCTCTGTCTCTTTCTCTCTGTCTTTGTCTCTCTCTCTCTATTTCTCTCTCTCTCTATTTCTCTCTTTTTCTCTCCCTCTCTCCCTCTTCTGAAAAGCCCTGCCTGCTTTCTTCTTTCCTAATGCAGATGAGATGTAGGGAAGCCATCTGGGATTTCCAGCTGCAAATGCACCTGTGTCATTTGGAAAGAGGAGGGATTGGAGCCAGCCAGGGCTACTGCCATCCAGCATCCTCCAATATTTCCCACGACAACCTCTGGAGTCCTGGGTGCTCTCTGAGCTTGGCTGTTTTCATGCAGACATTACATGACCCAACTAGGAAACATCATCACTGCACTGATTGATGGGTTGGGTCATGAAATGTCTATATGAAAATATTGATGAATGAATTAGAACAATTTGGAGCAGTAGCAGGACTTACAATTAACAGGAAGAAAACAAAATTAATGACTAAAGATTTAACAGAAAAACAGAAAATAGAACGAGAAGAAGTTATGGGAATACAAGTGATAAGAAAGTTAAATACTTAGGAATATGGTTGACAGCACATTGTAAGACACTTAAGGAAAATAATTATGATAAATTGATGCAACAGGTAAAGAAGGATTTAGAAACATGGAGCAAGCTGCAACTTTCATTATTAGGCAGGATTGCTGCTATTAAAATGAATATTCTTCCAAAATTCCTATATATATTTCAGACGATCCCAATCAAAGTACACAATTTTTTTTGAAGAACTTAATAAAATAACTGTAAAATTTATCTGGCAAGGGAAAAAACTAGAATAAATTTAAAGGCAATGCAGGATATGAAGAGCAGGGGAGGGCTGGCACTTCCAAATTGGGAGTTGTATTATAGTGCAGCCTCTTTAGTATGGTTGAAGGAATGGGTGAATTTAACCAATAAGAGAATATTATTCTTAGAAGGCCATGACTTGCGGGGGGGGGGGGGGGGGGAGGCACGGCGGCATGCTTTTTTATGGGATGTAGGAAAACTAGCCAGAAATATTTTCACAGACACCTAATCAGAGACTCATTATTAACTAATTGGAAGAAAATATGGAAAAAACACTATTTAAAAATACCAATTTGGATTTCAACAATGGAGGCGATGATTCACCCAAATAATCTGGATATCACTAAAATGATTAAATATAAGGATCTATTGGACACACAAGGAAATTTGAAATCTTGGCAAGAATTTCAAGAGTGGGGACTAAAAATTGATCAGTGGCATATCTTCAAATTCAAAGTAGATATAAACAGGACAAGAAAGAATTTGGAATTAACAATAAACTCCAGCAATTAGATAAAATTTTATTAAGATCAGGCAAATTAATTATTTATTAGAAGTAGAATTAGAAGAAGAAATTGTAAAAGGGAACATGATAGCCTGGAGTAGGAATATAGGACGTAGCATGACCATAACAGAATGGGAAAAGGCCTGGGGTAGAAATAATAAAATTACAAAATCGGTAGCATATAAAGAAAACGCCTATAAAATGTTTTATCGATGGCACCTTCCTCCTTCGAGATTAGCGAAGATGCATCTGAATTGCTGGAAATGCAAAAAAAAAAAAAGAGGGAACTTTTTTCCATATGTGGTGGTCCTGTACAGAAGCTCAAAAATATTGGCAGAAAATTAGAAATTGGCTGGAAGAAATGACAAGAGAACAGATGAAATTCAAACCAGAGTTCTTTCTGTTAGGGATCTTTGATAAACAAATATCAAAAAAAAAGTGAAATATATAATAATACACATTTTGACAGCGGCCAGATTGGCTTTTGCACAATGTTGGAAGCAGCCTCATGTTCCATCAGAGGAGAGGATCATTCAAAAAATTTCAAGTTGTGCAGAAATGGACAAATTAACTTTGGCATTAACAAATAAAGACACTTCAATATACTACAACTGGAACTGTTGGTACAATTGGATAGACCAAAGATAGACTTCACACTAAAAGGCAAAAGAGGATAGGATAAATCCACAGTAGTGATACACAGATATATGTAAGGATTAGGTGTGTGTATATGGCATAAAATAAGGATAAAAAAGAGGTCTTATAAACTGTTGAAGATGAGAATGTTTTTAATTGTTTTCTATTTTTTTCTTTCTATTTTCTTCTCCCTTTCTTCTTTCTCTCTCTTTCATTTATGTATGTGTTGTTGGTTTGTTTTAATTGTAAAATCAATAAAATTTATTGAAAGAAAGAAAGAAAGAAAGAAAGAAAGAAAGAAAGAAAGAAAGAAAGAAAGAAAGAAAGAAAGAAAGAAAATAGCCAAGCTTGGAAAGCACCAAAGAACCCACAATTCTTCTTCTTCTTCTTCTTCTTCCTCTTCTTCTTCTTCCTCTTCCTCTTCCTCTTCTTCTTCTTCTTCCTCTCCTCCTCCTCCTCCTCCTCTTCCTCTTCTTCTTCTTCTTCTTCCTCTTCTTCTTCTTCCTCTTCCTCTTCCTCTTCTTCTTCTTCCTCCTCCTCCTCCTCCTCCTCCTCCTCCTCCTCCTCCTCCTCCTCTTCTTCTTCTTCTTCTTCTTCTTCTTCTTTCCTGTCGAAGCATGGGGTTGGACTAGAAGACCTCTAAGGTCCCTTCCAGCTTTCCTATTCTATTCTGTTCTGTTCTGTTCTATTCTATTCTATTCTCCTCCTCTGCACAGATCCCATCTCATCTTATTTGCCATGAAAATTAAGCAAATTAATCCAGTCTTCAAGCAAGACATCACCTGATCCCTGAGAATCGACTGAGAATGCCCCAAACAGTTGTCGGGTGACTGTAGGATGCTGCAGCTGTTGTAAGTTTGTTTGATGTTTGACAGATGCCAAGCACCCATATCATAATTACTGTGACTGTGGGAGACACTGCAATGGTCATAAGTGTGAGGATTGATCATAAGTCATTTTTGTTCCCGTGCCACTGCAACTTTGACCAGTTGCTGAATGGATGCTTGTCAGTCTAGGACTATCAAAAATAATAAATTAGAGGGAATATACATAAAGGAAGAACCAATTGAATCGAGCCTGCTTTAAACACCAGATGACATATTTGTATGCATTTTATTCACCCAATCTAGTAAGTTAGGTCAGGTTTAACTTTGGTCCTTTTCTCCTGTGAGTTTAGGTGTTGTGTGAACTCAGCTCGCAAAGTCATTTTTGGGATTCTGTGGCTTTTCTTCCCCCCACAAATCATATGAATTGTTTTTCTAAAAGTTCAGAAAAATATGTTATGACAATATTTTGGAAACTGGGCAAAATGCATAATAATAATAATAATAATAATAATAATAATAATAATAATAATAATAATAATATACTTGTTAAAAGTTCAGTTGACTGAGTTTCATGTTTAATGAATAAAAGTTTGTAATAATAATAAAAATAATAATAAAAATACCACAAAATAAGGGAAAAGAACAAAGGCAAATTATAAACTAAAGTTTCTTTAAAAACAAAACACACACACACATACACACAATTCCCTAGAAAAGAATCCACAAAGTACAAACAGAAGTTGAAAAAAAGGGTATGACGAATGACTAAGAGTCACAACAAAACAGGAAAAAAAAAAAAAAGCCTGCACTTGCACACTTCAGTGACTCTTGCAACGAAGTCAAGATCCGGGGATATATGAATTATCCATCTTGAATTTTTAAATTGTTATTACCTGATTGAAAGCTCTCTGGATACGCAGAAAGCATACGCAGAAAGACACCACGATATCAAATGCATCGTAACTTCCTGTGAAATGTATTTATTAACTTTATTTTTCTCTTACCTTGATTACTTTATAAGTTAACTCAAGGGAGCAAACATACCCGGAGTGGTATTCAACCGGTTCTGAGCAGTTCTGGAGAACCAATAGCAGAAATTTTGAGTAGTTCAGAGAACCGTCCAATCCCACCTCTGACTGGCCCCGCCAACCCCATCTCTTCTCTGCCTCCCATTGAATCCCAGTTGATCGGCTGGGTCTCCGTTGGTTGCCCTGCACAGGAGAACGGAGCTGGAAAGCAGGTTAGAGGGTTGGGAAGAGGGATTTTGCAGTATATCCTTCCCCTGCCATGCCTACCAAACCACGCCCACAGTGATCAGCTGGGTCTTCTTTGGTTGCCCTGCATAGGAGAATGGAGCTGGAAAGCAGGTCAGTGGGGTGAAGAGGGAAGGGGGACTTTGCAGTATGTCCTTCCCCTTCCAGGTCCACCAAGCCAAGCCCACAGAACCGCTAGTAAAAAAATTTGAATTCCACCACTGGAACATACGTAACACTTCTTCCTCTTCCTGTTTTCCCCACAACAACAGCCTTGTGAGATAGGTTGGGCTCAGAGAGAGAGAGAGAGAATCATTGGCTAAAATCACCTGGTTGGATCTCATGCCTAACACAGGACTAGAACTCACCATCTCCTGGTGTTTGGCCCAAAGTCACCCAGCCAGCTTTAGGACCTAAGGCGGGACTAGAACTCACGGTCTCCTGGTGATTGGCCCAAAGTCACCCAGCCAGCTTTAGGACCTAAGGCGGGACTAGAACTCACGGTCTCCTGGTGATGGGCCCAAAATCACCCAGCTGGCTTTGGTACCTAATGCAGATCTAGAACTCATCGTCTCCTGGTGATTGGCCCAAAACCACCCAGCTGACTTTCATGTCTAAAGTGGGACTAGAACTCACCATCACCCTGTCCTTTGGCCCAAATGCACTTAATTCGGGGAGACTGAAAGTCCTGCCCAAGTAGGCCGCAGAATCCCAATATCCCCAAGCTGTACCTGACTACAACTCCCGTAAGGCCAGCAATCCATAAGCAAGGACCGACAGGCTGCCCTTCCAGGGAGGGAGAGAGAGAGAGAGAGAGAGAAGTTGCAAACCAACACATGTTGTGGGCCTTTGATGGTGCTGGGGAACACAACTTGCTTAGGGGGGTTGTCATGATGCTCCAGAGCAGGGGTCGTCAACCTTTTGGACCTCAGGGACCTCCAAACTCATAATTTTAAATCCCAGGGACCACTAACCGGTTCTTTGGGCGTGGCCTAATTTGTGGGTGTGGCTTGGTGGTCATGTGACTGATTGGACATAGCTTGTATGTAAATATTATAAATATTTATGTAAATATTGAATGTTTTATTAAAAAAAGAGCAACTTTTACCCAAAAGCGGGCAAAGCAGGCAGGCAGATTGAATTGCTCACAGAATCATTCAGTGATCTATCTATCTGCCATCGGCTAGCTCAGTCTCTCAAATTTGCTTGCCGTGAGTCTGCACTGAATAATCAAAGCTTCACTCCTAAGGGAGGTTCGGCTGTGCTTAAAAGCAGAGCTGAAGATCTAAAGATTAGCTAGAAAGCAACAAATCCAACCATTTCCTGCTTCCTAGCTAATCTAAATCTCCCGGCACAGCAGAACAGATGATGGTCGGAAAAAGGGAAAAAAGCAATTTAGCAGGCAAGTTTGCCGGGTAAGGAGTGATTGGGCGGGGAGGATTCCTGTAGGCCATGTGGGAGGTGCTCTGGGGGTGAGATTTCTCTACGGTCCAGCAAAATTTTCTCATGAATTGTGTTAAGTACTTGGACATGGGTCGGAGTAAATGGAGACAGCCTCTGAATAGTGACTTTCAGCTCTTTATTGCATAGTGACTTCTCAAAACAACAACAGTGAACCCTGCCTTATATCGGCAACCTTTGTGAGAATTGTCCAATAGCAAACTATGAAGGCAAGTACTTTAAACCAATAATAATCCTCTGTTAAGGGCCAATTGGATTCCTAAGAACTAGCCAATCCGATCTGGCCGCCTAACAGCCAATCAGAAGTGCAGGGCCAGAACCCTGCACTTAACCTCAAGCTCATATTTTATTAACTATGGTACATACACAACACCCTTCCCCCTGGCTTCTTAATTACGGTGTAGTTATATAGTCCTTTAAATAGGACGGTTGTCTTTTAAGTCTTTTGGATTTTCGTTGGACTGGTTGATTGCAATCCTGTTGAGGTAGATTGTTGTTTGGCAGTGTCTCTGCTTCTTGCTCAGGTGCAATTTCTTGCAGTGCAAACAATTCTCCTTCCTGCTCCATTTCTTGAGTCTCACTTGATTCGTCGCTCTCTTCGAGCAGGTTCCCTAGAACGTCATCTTCTTCTTCTGTACCTCCCCCCCCTCAGTTTGGTCATGGGGGAGTTGTTGACTGGCCGTTATGAGTCATGACCGTAATTGGTCGATATGCCGTTTCCACAGTCTATTGTCACAGCATTTCACTATGTAGGATTTGGGGCCGGTCACTAGTACTACCGTTGCCTCAGTCCATAATGGGTCGCCTGATAAGTTCCGTGCCTAAATGCGGTCTCCTACCTGGAACGTGCGACAGCGGCCACTGGATCCTATTGGCTTTTCCGGTTCGTAAGCAGGGTGCAACTGGTCGAGGTGGGAACGGAGTCTTTGTCCCATCAGTAGTTCTGCGGGAGTTCTGCCGGTGATGCTATGTGGCATTATGTGTTGTAAAAAGAGAATTTGGTTGACTTTGTCATCGATATTGTCATAGTCCACTTTTTGCAAAGTCTTTTTAACAAATTGGACCATGCATTCCGCTCGGCCATTGATCGCAGGGTGCGCAGGCGAGGTGAGTGCATGGCGGATGCCGCGGTCAGCGAGGTACAGCTCGAACATCAATGCCATGAACTGTGGCCCGTCTTCGGACACCAGGACGTCAGGCAATCCGTAGGTTGCAGAGTCTACTAAAGATCTTAATCACTGCCTCAGAAGTTGTGGCCGTCATACGATGAACTTCTAACCAATTGGAATATGCGTCGACTGTCAGCAGGAAGGTATATCCTTTGGTTGGCCCCGTGAAATCCAGGTGGATTCTGGACCAGGGTCCACGTGGCGTTTCCCATTCAGTAGGCATGGCTTTTGGTGGGGCATTGCTGGCTTGTTGGCAACTGGTACACGCTTTGACCCACTGCTCGATTTGCCGGTCCATGCCCGGCCACCATGCGTAGCTTTGTGCAAGTGCTTTCATCCGCACGATGCCGGGGCAGCCCTCGTGCAGAATTTGTAGCAGCGTCTTCTGGAGTCGTTCTGGGACAATGACTCTATCGCCCCAGATGACACAGCCTTTTTGTGAAAAAAGTTCAGTCTGTCTTGCTTTAAATGGTGCGAAGTCATCTGGGACTTGGTCCAATGGCCATCCGCGTTCTGCCCAGCCTAGGACTCGGGCTAGGGTGTAGTCTCGTTTGGTTTCTCTCGCGATGTCTTGGGCGGTCATAGGCGGCGAGTTGAGTGTTTCGATCTGCAACGTGGTTGCCGTTGGTGCCGGATCGTCAAGAGTCTCTGGAAGCGGTGCTCGGCTTAATGCGTTGGCGTGGGGAATGGCTTTCCCCGGTCGATATTGAAGGCGATAATTATAAGCAGCGAGGAATTCTGACCATCGGGTCATTCTAGGGGATAATATGTAGGGGGTTGGCTTGTCCCCGGCTATTATCCCTAGCAACGGTTTGTGGTCAGTTACAATGGTGAATGTCCTCCCATACACATATTCATGAAATTTCTTTACAGCAGCAACGATTGCGACAGCTTCTTTATCAATTTGTCCATAGTTCCGCTCTGCATGTGAAAGAGTCTTCGAAAAGTATGCAACAGGGGCTTCGTTCCCATTAGGCAGCACATGACTCAAAATGGCGCCCACCCCGAAGGGCAATGCATCGCAGGTTATAACTAACGGCAAAGTCTCGTTATACTGCATAAGTACAGAGTGCCTGACACAGAGTCAGATGTGAGCAATTTTTTAACATTCCGGAACGCTTGTTCTTCCCAGTAACCCCATACCCACAATGCTTTCTTATCTAATAACCGGTGTAACGGTTCAGCAACACTCGCCTTATGCGGTAAAAATACATTATAAAAATTAATGAGGCCTAAGAATGCCTGGAGATCGGCCTTGTTACGTGGTCTGGGGGCATTTTTTATCGCCTTTAATTTACTTTCGGTAGGGTGAATGCTCTGGCTATCAATCCGATACCTTAGAAACTCAACACTGTCAGTATATAAGTGACATTTATTTTTTTTCACCTCAAGTCCTGCCTTTTGGAATTTTTTAAGAACACTTTTCAAACGATCCTGCAAGATTTTTTTGGTAGGGGCTGCAATTAATACGTCATCAAAATACGGAACCACGCCCTTGATTCCCTGTAACAACCTTTCCATGAGACTTTGGAATATCCCCGTGGCTACACTAACCCCAAATTGCAATCGAGTACATTTAAAAGCACCTCTGTGCGTTACAATTGTTTGGGCCTGAGCTGTCTTTTCATCCACTGGTAGTTGTTGATAAGCTTGAGCTAAATCTAATTCAGCGAAAACCTTTCCGCCCCCCAAGGAATGGAGGAGGTGCTGCACCACCGGAACTGGATATGCATTCTGCTGAAGGGTGTGGTTTAAAGTGGCCCGGTAGTCCCCACAAATTCGGATTGACCCATCTGGCTTAATGGGCGTTACAATAGGGGTTTCCCATGGAGAGTGATCGATGGGCTTCAACACCCCTTGAGCAATTAACTTATCGAGTTGTTCGTCGATCTTAGCTTTAAGAGCGAATGGAACTCGACGGGGCTTCAAGCGAATTGGGGCTACTTTTGGATCTAAACTAAATGAGATTGGGGTCCCCTTATACTCGCCTAAACGGTCCGCGAAGACGTCGCTGAACTCAGAAACAAGGTCTTCCTCCCACTCACAACCACCGACTCGGTTCACGCCGGCCACCTCGATGCCAAGTGGTGCGAACCATTGGAGGCCTAATAGACTAGGCCTATCTCTGTCGATGATCGTTAGAGGTAAGTACGCTGTATGTTTTTTGAAGGAGACTTGGACTCGGCAGGACCCGACCACGGGGATTTGATTTCCTTGGTAGTCCTTGAGGATGAGGCGTTGAAATTGGAGGTCTTGGCGTTGGATTGTGGGGATAAGTTGCTTGAGTGTCTTCCAAGACACCATCGAGAGGGACGATCCCGAATCGACCTCCATGGGGCAAGGCTGGTTCTCGATGGCTACAGTGACTCGAATTTTCTTTGAATTGTCCATGACTGAGGCGTGACCAAAAGTGATAGTATGGTGAGCCTCTTCTTTTTGCAAAGCGCGATTTCTGTAGGAGTGGTTTACTGGTTCTCGCCTTACAGGACGGTTTCCTGTCGATTGGCGATAGTTGGCCCCTTTTGAGGCCTGGCTGGGTCCTGGTAAGCTTGGCAGACCCGGCTGATGTGGCCTCGTGTCCCGCACTCATGGCAGAGTGCATCGCGGAATTTGCATTCGGCCCTGGCATGGTTTGCTCCACAGCCAGCGCAAGGGCGTAAGGGCTTAGGGCGAGGATCCCGGTCGGACCACATTCGATAGACCCTTTCTTCGTCGCTGTCTGACGATGAAGAGAGGTCCTCGTGGTGCGTCGTAACGAGCTGCCCTTCTGAGTTGGGTAAGATTTCGCCGGTCGATTGTGTTGCCGAAGTGTGGCTTCGCCGTAATTGTGCAGCCGACTTTTTGGTCGCCGCCGCAGCCGTGGCTTTGGCGATGGCATCAGCAAGGCTGATGTCGCCTTTCGCCATCAGCTTGCTCTGCAAGCCTAGCGCATCTAATCCCAGAATTACTCGGTCTCTTAGTGATTCTTCTAAATCGGTGAACCCGCAGAGGCCTCCTAAATTTCGGATGTCTGCCACGAATGATAGCCGTCCATTTACCCGAAGCCAAGCTGCACTAAAGGCCTCCAATAAAGTAACACAATGTTGCCAGCCAATCAAGATACAAAAAGAGCCCCCCCCCAAAAAAAAAACAGACAGAAGATACTAGTAGCAGAACACAGCAAACTCCAAGACCAATAAACACAGACCAAGACTCAACCAATCAGGAGGAAGAAAAAACCATTCTGACACAGCAATAGGCTGCCCCAAATTTAAATCTGAAACCACTGTAAAAGTCTGACTCACAAACACCATACAGAAGCCTGATGATGGCAGATGAGATTCTGCTGAAACGTTGCTACAACTTTAAAAGCACCACGTGGGAAAATACCCGAACAAAGCTGAATGCCAGACATATATATATATATATATATATATATATATATATATATATATATATATATATATATATATATATATATATATATATATGGATCTTTGTTTATTTGGGTTTTCTCCCGCGTAAGATTGGAAGTATCTAGGCAACGTTTCAATGAAGTCTCATTCATCATCTTCAGGCTTGGTCTTCAGCTCTGTGCTTCTCAGAGTGACTAACCTGAGCACAACCAAGCCCCCACCCGAACAGAACACGCCTCCAGCCAATCAGGACACAGCCAACCCCCCAACCAATCAGAACACAGCCAAACCCCCAACCAATGAGAACACACCCCCACCCAATCAGAACACAGCCAAGCCCCCACCCAATCAAGTCACACCCCCACTAGCAGTTAAAAGGAAGAAGCAGCTGCAAGCTCACATCACTCTGAGAAGCACAGAGCTGAAGACCAAGCCTGAAGATGATGAATGAGACTTCATCGAAACGTTGCCTAGATACTTCCAATCTTACACAGGAGAAAACCCGAATAACCAAAGATCCACATACAAATACCCGCGAGAACCTCAGAAAATATATATATACATATATATATATATATATATATATATATATATATGGATCTTTGGTTATTCGGGTTTTCTCCCGCGTAAGATTGGAATTATCTAGGCAACGTTTCGATGAAGTCTCATTCATCATCTTCAGGCTTGGTCTTCAGCTCTGTGCTTCTCAGAGTGATGTGAGCTCGCAGCTGCTTCTTCCTTTTAACTGCTCCTGGGGGTGTGACTTGATTGGCTGGGGGCTTGGCTGTGTTCTGATTGGATGGGGGGGTGTTCTCATTGGTTGGGGGTTTGGCTGTGTTCTGATTGGTTGGGGGGTTGGCTGTGTTCTGATTGGCTGGAGGCGTGTTCTGTTCAGGTGGGGGCTTGATTGTGCTCAGGTTAGTCTTAGTTGCTGGAGGGTTTGAGCTGGTGAGCTGTGATCTTGCTGTTTGGCTTCGAGTTCGTGGTCGTGCTGCATCTTCATGGTGGGGGTCAGTTCGCTTCATGTATGGTTCAGAGGGGTTTGAGATGGGTAGTGATGCAGCTGCAGTGCGGCTTCTGGTCCGTGGTCGTGTTTCATCTTCTGTGTGTGTGTGAGTCTGCTTTCTACGTGGAAGAGGGGTGGTGGCATCTTGTGTGGCTCTCAGGGGTGTGGGTCTGGTGTCATTCTTCATGTTAGGTACGCGTCTGTTCATGAGGGCGGGTTTCCAAATGGCTGGTAGGCGGGAGGCATCATCTCGTTTATTCATGCTGTGTGGGCGTTTTTCTATCTCTATGGCTTCTCTGATGATTCTGCTGCTGAAGTGTTCGGTTTTGGCGATAGTCCTGGTATTTTTAAAGTCAATCTCATGTCCTGTGGCTTTGAGGTGTTGGACCAGGGAAGAGGTCGGTTCTTCCTTTTTGATTGAGTTCTTATGTTCTTCAATGAGTGCACCTATTCTTCTGTTAGTCTGTCCAATGTATGTGGTGGGGCAAGACCCACACCCCTGAGAGCCACACAAGATGCCACCACCACACTTCCACATAGAAAGCAGACTCACACCCACACAGAAGATGAAACACGACCACGGACCAGAAGCCGCACTGCAGCTGCATCACTACCCATCTCAAACCCCTCTGAACCATACATGAAGCGAACTGACCCCCACCATGAAGATGCAGCACGACCACGAACTCGAAGCCAAACAGCAAGATCACAGCTCACCAGCTCAAACCCTCCAGCAACTAAGACTAACCTGAGCACAATCAAGCCCCCACCTGAACAGAACACGCCTCCAGCCAATCAGAACACAGCCAACCCCCCAACCAATCAGAACACAGCCAAACCCCCAACCAATGAGAACACCCCCCCATCCAATCAGAACACAGCCAAGCCCCCAGCCAATCAAGTCACACCCCCAGGAGCAGTTAAAAGGAAGAAGCAGCTGCGAGCTCACATCACTCTGAGAAGCACAGAGCTGAAGACCAAGCCTGAAGATGATGAATGAGACTTCATCGAAACGTTGCCTAGATAATTCCAATCTTACGCGGGAGAAAACCCGAATAACCAAAGATCCACATACAAATACCCGCGAGAACCTCAGAAAACACACATATATATATATATATATATATATATATATATATATATGTATGTATCTTTGTTTATTTGGGTTTTCTCCCACGTAAGATTGGAAGTATCTGGGCAACGTTTCGATGAAGTCTCATTCATCATCTTCAGGCTTGTGTCTTCAGCTCTGTGCTTCTCAGAGTGATGTGAGCTTGCAGCTGCTTCTTCCTTTTAACTGCTAGTGGAGATGTGACTTGATTGGGTGGGGGCTTGGCTGTGTTCTGATTGGGTGGGGGTGTGTTCTCATTGGTTGGGGGTTTGGCTGTGTTCTGATTGGTTGAGGGGTTGGCTGTGTCCTGATTGGCTGGAGGCGTGTTCTGTTCGGGTGGGGGCTTGGTTGTGCTCAGGTTAGTCACTCTGAGAAGCACAGAGCTGAAGACCAAGCCTGAAGATGATGAATGAGACTTCATTGAAATGTTGCCTAGATACTTCCAATCTTACGCGGAAGAAAACCCGAATAATATATATATATTCCACAATGCAATTATTCCTCTCGGTGAAGGACAGGTAAGTCCCACTGCCTCCTCAGACCCAGGTGCAGTCAAAAAAGTCAAAATGGCAGGCTCGGTGGTCCAAGCTCCGCCCATCACAGAAGCCACTTTCCGGTCTCCACTTCCGACGCTCAAATTCGCACCCCAAAAAGAAAGAATAATGGATATTCTCTTGCAGACCTTGAACGAGAACATTGGGGCATCCATGGAATCCTGCTTGAACCCACGAGATCTGTTGGTATCAAATAAATGCATTATTTGCTCAGTATTGACATTTGTAAACTTCGTTGACCGTTTGGAACAAACTCAGTTTTTGGGAAAAAAAGGAAGGGAAATCCCATTTAATTTAATTTATCTGTCGCTCATCTCGCTAGCCAGCGACCACTGGCAGCTTACAACCTCATAAAAACTAGTATTAAAATGAACATGAATTGGGTTTGGGTTAGACATATGCCCAGGTTGGACGTAACATATGTTGAAATAAATATATCATACATGCACCCCACAAGAAATGCTGAACCTTTTGTTGTGGTGTGCTGAAAGTACACACCACAACATGCAACCCCTCTACCCACCCCCTTACTTGCACTGTGCATGTGTGTGCCTCCCAGCTGATTTTTGGCCCGTTTGAGGCTGTTTTCACCCTTTGAGGCCCAAGGGAAGCCTCTGCTACCTCTGGAGGCCAAAAACAGGCCCGTTTCGGCACTTCCAATATTTCTAGAAGGCCCGTTTTTCAGCCTCCCGAGGCTCTAGAGCCGTGATGGTGAATCTGTGGCACGCAGAGCCATTTCTGCCAGCACGCGAGCTGAAGGCAAACTAACCTCATTGCGCACGTTGCATGCCTCACGGTTGATTTTTGGCTGGTTTGAGGCCTTTTTCGGCCTCCCAGACGCTTCAGGAAGGCTTCTGCAGGCTTTTCAGATGAAAACTTGGCCCGTTTCACCCCTTCCCGTTTTTCCGGAAATACCGGAAGTGATGAAATGGGCCTAGTTTTCATCCTGAAAAGCCTGCAGAAGCCTTCTTCAAGCCTCTGGGAGGCCAAAAAAGGCCTCAAACCAGCTGAAAATCAGCTATGAGGTGCAGTGCAAGTAAGATTGGCTGGGGCTCACTTGCACATCCAAATGGCTCTGTGTGCCACCATCACAGCCCTAAGCGTTGAGATCAGGAGCCTTTAAATAAGAGCGACTTAGGACCATTTTTCACACTTATGACCATTGTAGCATCCCTGGGGTCACATGATCAAAATTCAGAGGCTTGGCAACTGGCATGGCAGCGTCCAGAGTCACATGATCCCCTTTTGCCATTTTCTGACAAGCCAAGTCCATGGGGAAGCCACTTAGCACTGGAGTGATTCATTTAACAATGGTGGCCAGGAAGGTCAAAGTGAGACAAGAAGGCTCACTTAACAACCGTCTCGGTTAGCCACGGAAATGTTGGGGCTCAGTTGGGGCCATTAGGTGGAGGATTAAAAACAAAATTAGATCGATTTGAGTAAATTAAATCTGCCACTCAGAGTCAACTCAGGATAGTGGCAAAAATTTGGATTCAAGAAATAACTGAAAAAGGGATAAAAACTGAAAGATCAGAGTTATTTTGGAAATTGCCAAAGTTTGAAATGCGGGCATTCCTAAAGTGGAGGGGGGAGCCTCCCTCTTGAACAGGGTCCTGAGTTCAAGTGGTGCACAACTGAAGGTATCTTTTTAAAGAATCTTTTAAAAATATTTTTGCAAAAAACTTTGCAGGAAAGGCCCAGCCTGAGAACAAATCTGGTTTCAATGTTAAATGTCAACTGAGATTTATCTGTAATAAGGCAGTTCTGGAGAAGAAGTTGAGAACACTACAGCCTCCTTCTTCCCGCCCACTTACTATGGGTTGAGATAGCTTTTAGCAATTGTGGCAGCTTTCAGCTCCCAGAATTCCTCCTTCTGCTGCTCACAACAGAGAGCAGCGTGTCTCAATTTTGCCAACTTTGAAATAGGTGGACTTCAACTGCTAGAATCCACCCATCTTAAAGCATGCTGGCTGGGGGATTCTGGGAGTTGAAGTCCACCCATCTTAAAGCAGGCTGGCCTGGAGGATTCTGGGAGTGGAAGTCCTCCCGTCTTAAAGCAGGCTGGCTGGGGGATTCTGGGAGTTGAATACTTCAGCTTCAACCATAACAATACAAGAGCACACAATAGATACAAACTCAAGATTAACCACACCAAACTTGATTGCAGGAAATACGACTTCAGCCACAGAGGGATCAATGTCTGGAATCCTCTACTTGACTCTGTGGTTTCTTCCCCAAACCCCCAAAACTTTAACCTTAGACTGTCTACTATGGACCTCACCCCCTTCCTAAGAGGTCTGTAGGGGGCCTGCATAAGCGCACCAATGTGCCTACCGTCCCTGTCCTATTGTTTTTTTTATTGTTATTTTTCTTATATGTATCCATTTCATGTATTCATAACTATGATAATACTTATACCTGTTATAATCACTTGACAAAATAAATAAATAAAATAAAATAAAATAAATAAATAAGCACACCAACGTGCTTACCGTCCCTGTCCTATTGTTTCTTTTATTTTTCTTATATGTATCCATGTATTCATAACTATGTTTTTACTTATAACTATTATCTTGTAAGCAATTGACAAAAATAACTAAATAAATAAATAAACTATGTATCCATTTCATGTATTCATAACTATGTTTATACTTATACCTATTATCTTGTAATCTTCTATTCTATTCCATTCCATTCCATTCTCTTCATTCCAATATTTATTCTCTTCTCTTCTATTCCTATTCATTTTCTTCATTCTATTCTATTCTGTTCTATTCTATTCCATTCCATTCTATTCCATTCTCTTCATTCCAATATTTATTCTCTTCTCTTCTATTCCTATTCATTTTCTTCATTCTATTCTATTCTGTTCTATTCTATTCCATTCCATTCTATTCCATTCTCTTCATTCCAATATTTATTCTCTTCTCTTCTATTCCTATTCATTTTCTTCATTCTATTCTATTCTGTTCTATTCTATTCCATTCCATTCTATTCCATTCTCTTCATTCCAATATTTATTCTCTTCTCTTCTATTCCTATTCATTTTCTTCATTCTATTCCATTCTCTTCATTCCAATATTTATTCTCTTCTCTTCTATTCCTATTCATTTTCTTCATTCTATTCTATTCTGTTCTATTCTATTCCATTCCATTCTATTCCATTCTCTTCATTCCAATATTTATTCTATTCTGTTCTATTCTATTCCATTCCATTCTATTCCATTCTCTTCATTCCAATATTTATTCTCTTCTCTTCTATTCCTATTCATTTTCTTCATTCTATTCTATTCTATTCTATTCTATTCCATTCCATTCTATTCCATTCTCTTCATTCCAATATTTATTCTCTTCTCTTCTATTCCTATTCATTTTCTTCATTCTATTCTATTCTATTCTATTCTATTCCATTCCATTCTATTCCATTCTCTTCATTCCAATATTTATTCTCTTCTCTTCTATTCCTATTCATTTTCTTCATTCTATTCTATTCTGTTCTATTCTATTCCATTCCATTCTATTCCATTCTCTTCATTCCAATATTTATTCTCTTCTCTTCTATTCCTATTCATTTTCTTCATTCTATTCTATTCTGTTCTATTCTATTCCATTCCATTCTATTCCATTCTCTTCATTCCAATATTTATTCTCTTCTCTTCTATTCCTATTCATTTTCTTCATTCTATTCCATTCTCTTCATTCCAATATTTATTCTCTTCTCTTCTATTCCTATTCATTTTCTTCATTCTATTCTATTCTGTTCTATTCTATTCCATTCCATTCCATTCCATTCTCTTCATTCCAATATTTATTCTCTTCTCTTCTATTCCTATTCATTTTCTTCATTCTATTCTATTCTGTTCTATTCTATTCCATTCCATTCTATTCCATTCTCTTCATTCCAATATTTATTCTCTTCTCTTCTATTCCTATTCATTTTCTTCATTCTATTCTATTCTGTTCTATTCTATTCCATTCCATTCTATTCCATTCTCTTCATTCCAATATTTATTCTCTTCTCTTCTATTCCTATTCATTTTCTTCATTCTATTCCATTCTCTTCATTCCAATATTTATTCTCTTCTCTTCTATTCCTATTCATTTTCTTCATTCTATTCTATTCTGTTCTATTCTATTCCATTCCATTCTATTCCATTCTCTTCATTCCAATATTTATTCTATTCTGTTCTATTCTATTCCATTCCATTCTATTCCATTCTCTTCATTCCAATATTTATTCTCTTCTCTTCTATTCCTATTCATTTTCTTCATTCTATTCTATTCTATTCTATTCTGTTCCGTTCCATTCTCTTCATCTCAATATTTATTCTATTCTATTCCTATTCATTTTGTCTATTCTATTCTATTCTATTCTATTCTATTCTATTCTATTCTATTCTATTCTATTCTATTCTATTCTAGTCTAGTCTAGTCTAGTCTAGTCTAGTCTAGTCTAGTCTAGTCTAGTCTCATCTCGTCTAGTCTAGTCTAAGGATCTGATTTGATCCCTGCCAGTTTATTTTTTTATTGCCTATGGAAATTCTCCGTCCTCAAGGTCACATTTGTCCCAAATGTGCTTTTTTTCTTTTCTTCAAGAGGCAACAGGACCTCCTTGGTCCTTTTTTTTTTTTTTTTTGGAAGACGTTTCACTTCTCCTTCAAGAAGCTTCTTCACTTCTGACGGAATGGAACTGACAGAACTTACCATCAGAATTGAAGAAGCTTCTTGGATAAGAAGCGAAACATCAAAATAAAAATCAAGGAAGTCCAGTTGCCTCTTGAAAGAAAAAAAAGCACCTTATTCATTGATTATTATTGCAGAATAATCATTGCAACTCCAATCTTTTCCTCCAATCCTTCCTGACGGCCAGCATAATTATAGAATGGCTGGCTTGCTGCCAGAAGTTGTGGAAGTTTTTAAGAAGAGACTGGAGAGCCATTTTTCTGAAATGGGATAGGGTTTCCTGCCTAAGCAGGGGGTTGGACTAGATGACCTCCAAAGATCCCTTCCAATTCTGTTCTTCTGTTCTGTTCTGTTCTGTTTCTCTCCTGGCAAATAAGAGGAACATTAAGTGAACTAAGGCCTGTAAAAAGGACACATGTAGACTGGGTGAAACCAGGACTCAATAGCAGGAACTGGGAGAGGGATCTTAGAGTCTTAGTGGACAACCAGGTAAATAGGAGCCAGCCGTGTGCACCCCTGAAGGCGAGACGAGGAATAATAGAGGTTTTCAAGAAGAGACTGGACAGAAGAGATCTGTCAGAAATGGTGCGTAAAGTCTCCTGCTTTTGGGGGGGGGTTGGACTAGATGACCTCCAAGGTCCCTTCCAACTCTGTTATTCTATATGCAATGGAACAGAAGTTGCCTTCGGAAGTTGTGGGAGCTTCATCCCTGGAGGCTTTCAAGAAGAGACTGGACTGCCCTTGGTCAGAAATGCTTGGGTTGGGGGGGGGGGCTGTTGGACTAGATGACCTCCAAAGATCCCTTCCAATTCTGTTCTTCTATTCTATTCTGTTCTGTTTCTATCCTGGCAAATAAGAGGAACATTAAGTGAACTAAGGCCTGTAAAAAGGACACATGTAGACTGGGTGAAACCAGGACTCAATAGCAGGAACTGGGAGAGGGATCTTAGAGTCTTAGTGGACAACCAGATAAATAGGAGCCAGCCGTGTGCACCCCTGAAGGCGAGACGAGGAATAATAGAGGTTTTCAAGAAGAGACTGGACAGAAGAGATCTGTCAGAAATGGTGCGTAGAGTCTCCTGCTTTTGGGGGGGGGGGGGTTGGACTAGATGACCTCCAAGGTCCCTTCCAACTCTGTTATTCTATATGCAATGGAACAGAAGTTGCCTTCGGAAGTTGTGGGAGCTTCATCCCTGGAGGCTTTCAAGAAGAGACTGGACTGCCCTTGGTCAGAAATGCTTGGGTTGGGGGGGGGGGGCTGTTGGACTAGATGACCTCCAAAGATCCCTTCCAATTCTGTTCTTCTATTCTATTCTGTTCTGTTTCTATCCTGGCAAATAAGAGGAACATTAAGTGAACTAAGGCCTGTAAAAAGGACACATGTAGACTGGGTGAAACCAGGACTCAATAGCAGGAACTGGGAGAGGGATCTTAGAGTCTTAGTGGACAACCAGATAAATAGGAGCCAGCCGTGTGCACCCCTGAAGGCGAGACGAGGAATAATAGAGGTTTTCAAGAAGAGACTGGACAGAAGAGATCTGTCAGAAATGGTGCGTAGAGTCTCCTGCTTTTGGGGGGGGGGGGTTGGACTAGATGACCTCCAAGGTCCCTTCCAACTCTGTTATTCTATATTCAATGGAACAGAAGTTGCCTTCGGAAGTTGTGGGAGCTTCATCCCTGGAGGCTTTCAAGAAGAGACTGGACTGCCCTTGGTCAGAAATGCTTGGGTTGGGGGGGGGGGCTGTTGGACTAGATGACCTCCAAAGTCCCTTTCAACTCTGTTAATCTGAAATTAAAACGTTCCACCCCTTTCGATGTCGGGATGTGACGGGTTTTTGGAACCGGCTTCATCACAGTGAGAAGCGATAGCAGAAATGAAAATTGCAGCCTGGGCTCTTGGCTGCTGTAGCTGAAAGTGAAAATATGAGTCAAAAATCGGTTTTGGAAAGGGTTTATTGTGCAAGTTATAGAGAGCAACCTACGAGGAGGGGAAAGTCCCAGGACATTCAGTCCCTGTGCCTTGATTAATTCAGTGATACCCAAGTCCTTGACTTACAACCGTTCATTTAGGGACGGTTTGAAGTAATAACGGCACTGAGAAAACGGAACCGAAGACCAGTTTTTCACACTTAGCGACTGTGTCATTCCCCACAATCCAAATTCAGAGGCTTGGCCACTGAACTCATGTTTATGATGGTGTGACGGATTGACGAATGGCAGCGATTCGTTTAACAACGGTGGCAAGAAAGGTCGTTAACCAATTTAGCCAATTTCTCATTTGGCCACATACATGTTGTGGTCGTAAGTTCGAGGACTAGCTGTGTGTGAGACCTTGGCTGTCCATGAACAATATCAGGGGCCTAGAGTGGGAGATACAGACAGTCTCGAACTTACGACCATCTGTTTAGACTCCCATCTGTCAGAAATGGTGTAGGGTCTCCTGCTTGGGCAGCGAATTGGACTACATAACCTACAAGGTCCTTTCCAACTCTATTAATCTGTTATCTGTTTGTCAGTGACCGTTTAAAGTCACAGCGGCACTGAAAAAAGTGACTTGTGACCATTTTTCACACTTACGACTGTTGCACCATCCCCGAGTTCACGTGATCCAAATTTCAGAGGCTTGGCTAAGGATATACTTCAAATGAACTATGAAAATTGTACTAAAAAGATTAATATCAGTTTCTACAATTAGCTGAAAAGATCAGTGTATTTGAAATAATACATGACTTCAAAGGTAAAGGATAGAATACCATGTGGAATCTAACCTAAAATGCATATGTGATATGTAGCGTTTAGGTGATAACTAAAAATGATTATATTTAATATGAATTTTTAATATGGTTAAAGGGGAGTAAACTGAATGATGTATAAGACAAAAGGCTGGTGCATTCAAACAGACAATTAAGGGGGAAAATGTTTGGAAATTAAGATGGAATTTATTGAATAATGAAACAAGAGTGTGCGATGAACTTGCAAATATGACAGATAAAAGTATAAAAGCATAATGAACACAGATTAAGAAATAAGAATTTTAAGATATTATATAAAAACATATGAGTACAATTAAAGAAAAACAGAATAAGTTAAGATATGACTTGAAAATGGATAAAATAAGTGTGAAAAATAGAAGAATGTTTACAGAAAATAGAAAATGTAATGATACGATAATAAACTGAATATGAAAGATAAATATGTAATGATGGTCTTGTTTGTATGGAATGGTAAAAACCTGGAATCACACCATTCACCAAAAGAGATGTTTGCAAAAGATAAAAATAAAAAACTTTTTACCCCCCCCCAAAAAATTCAGTGGCTTGGCCATTGACTCGTACTTATGACTGTTGCAGTGTCCCTGGGTCACATGATTCCTTTTTGCATCTTTCTAGCAAGCTGGATTTGCTTAACAACCATGTGACTCACTTAACCACCAACCAAGTTGTAAAATGGAGGCAAAACTCAGTCAACAAATGTCTCATTTAGCCACAGAATTGTTGGGCCCTATTTTGGTCATAAGTCAAGGACCACTGTATGTGATTGGACGGATGGGAATCAAAGATTGGTGATTACGTGTGTTAAATCCATCAGCTGCTTGGCAACAGGTGTCAGTCAAGAGAGGAACAATTTTGAATAAAATCTGGATGGATTTTCCCGCTTTCAAAAATGAAATTTAGTGTCATAAAATCTAATAAACAGGAACAAGAAAAATCAGAAATAGAAAAACAAGAAACAAAGGAAACAAAAGGGAACAAAAACAGAAATTGTGGTAGAAATTGTGGCCTTTGGCCCATCTTTCTCTCGAACAATTGTCTTCTGAAACTTTTTCCAAGTCTCATTTTTAATCTCCAAATCCTGAAATGCTCAATTTGTTTCTTTCTTTTTACTTCTTTAAGCAAAAAGTCTATATCAGCTTTCACTCTTTATTTTATTTTCATTTTTGAAAAACTTTTTATGGTTTTTTTTTCTCTGTGACCAAACCGGTCAGTTTTACTACCTCTGCCAGCTCTGAGAGTTTTTAAATCCTGGTTTCCACTGTAGCTCTGTATTGCTTTTCCAATGTTTTGCATGCAACGATCTTGCAATACAATATGAATTTCCTACCTTCCTTTTCCAATTTCCTCTTTCCTAACATCCAATTCTGGTTTCGTTGGGATGTTGGTCTGTTCTAACATTTGCACGATTGTACCAAATGAAAAGAGTTTCTAAATAGAGGCTCTAGGAACGGAAAAACCTGTAAGATCATAATGGCTTGGAGTTGGGTGGCACATAAATTCAAATTTTATTATTGTTGTAATCCTAGTTAGATTTGCAGCCTGAGATTGATGGAAATTGAACAATTCCAGTCCTAAGAATTATTAAGATAGTCTTAAGAACATAAGCAATTCCAAGCTAAGTATTTTTTTTATAAAACAAGGCTGTTATTTATTTATTTATTTGTTATGTTTATTATTATGTTAATATACCTTGTAAGTCCATCTTTTATGCCATAAATATGCATGAAAATATGCATTAAAATGCTGAATAAATACATAAATTATTATGGTTTGTTGCACAGCCAGATGTTCAGACAGGAATTGGCATTTCTGTCCAGCTGTATGTATTCCCAAAGCAAAAGTGGTTGTTAAAGGACTCATTGCTAATTTTATGTTTTTAATTTTTATTGTGTTTTATTTATTATTTTATTGCTGTTGTTGTAGTCGGTCAGCCAGATGCTTAGACTGGATTGAACTATAAAAACAGCTAATAAATGAACAATTGTGACACTATCTCCTGGATAGCGTTACATTAAAATGACATTCTTAAAAAAAAATACACCGCAATATAAAAAGTGCATTCGTATTGCATTATTAAAAATCAAGGACTTAAGATTTATTTCTGGGGAGGGATCCTATCAATTTTATTTTGTTCATAATAATGGCTTTGCAGTTTTGCAATTTGAAACCTTCCCCTGAATGGCTCTTTTATGAGAGGTTTTGTAAGTTAGGCATTGCTACGTCAGGATCTCGTTCTTACTTTGGCGCTCTGGAAGAGATTGGCTCAATAATCCAGCTGCTCAATTTCCTTGGATGAAGACAGCAAAGAAATGAAAAGCAAAAATGTTTTGAAATTCTCCATCAGATTTGCTGGTTATGAGGTTGCAGTTAACCAGGGGAACAGCTTGCCACCAGAAGTTGTGTGGCTGCTCCATCACTGGAGGTTTTTAAGAAGAGACCTAATGATAAATAAAAACAGTTTTTCAGTGTGCAGAAATTAACATGGAATCCATGGAATTAAAAGATAGAGAAGAAACAGAGTACTATAAAATTTAGGATATTTGGTATAGTTGGCTAGAAAGAAGATATAAAGGAGCTATATGAAAAGTAGGTAGGAGATATAGTAAAGTAAAAAATATGTGTGTGTGTGTGTATATGTATATATATGTGAAGCCTGATGATGGCAGATGAGATTCTGCCGAAACGTTGCTACAACTTTAAAAGCACAACTACAATGACGTGGGAAAATACCCGAACAAAGCTGAATGCCATACATGTAAGTACCCGCGAAAACTTAAGAAAACTTATATATTTGTTTTCATAGATTTTCACGTGTACAGGTATGTAGGTCTAGATGTGTTCAGGTGTTCGAAAGCACCAGCCTGAGGATGGCAAGTGGACCTCACTGAAACGTCACCAAGATACTCTTAATCTTACACTGGAAAAGACCCGAACACACCTAGACCTATCTATCTATCTATCTATCTATCTATCTATCTATCTATCTATCTATCTATCTATTTGTAAATACTGCTATAGCCTATCTTTAGAGATAAGTATATAATTGTATAGAAATAGTAATGGATATATTTATAAAGTATGTTAATGTAACATATTAACATTTGCACCAAGACAAATTCCTTGTATGTCCAATCATACTTGGCCAATAAAGAATCCTATTCTATTCTATTCTATTCTATTCTATTCTATTCTATTCTATTCTATTCTATTCTATTCTATTAAGTGAACACTGTAACTGGAATGCTGTAAAGAGTAGAAATGTGTTTTTATGGTGAAATATGACAAATAAAATGTATTTTAAAAAAGAAGAAGAGACTGGACAGCCACCTGTCTGAAATGGAATAGGGTCTCCTGCTTGAGCAGGGGCTGGACTAGATGACCTCCGAGGTCCCTTCCAACTCTGTTATTCTGCTATTCTGTTGTTCTGAGGGGCTGCCCCAAAGGAGAGGTAGTCAAATTATTCTCCAAAGCACCTGAAGGCAGGGCAGGAAGCAACGGATGGAAACTGCATCCAGGTCAGAAGCCAGCTCTATTCTGATTAAATTAAAATTAAATAGCGGGATGAAAGCTTTGCAGCCATCGATGGCAAAATAACAACAACAACAACAATAATAATTATGACACGGGGTCTTTTAATCCATGGTGGATCCGAAGAATATCAAAATGCACAAACCTGTTCATGCAACACTACAGATGGGTTTTCACTCTGCAACGAAATCACTTTGCAAACCCTTGGGGGCCTGCCTTTCACTTCCACAACCCAACTTCGTGAGGCCTTCACCTTCTCTTTGCAAAGGGGCCGTTGTGCGGAGATTGAGGTGAGCATCCTCTATCCCTCCTTTCGCAAACGGGGCTCGGAGAGGAGGACAAAAAGGAACCAGGCACCTCTCCAGCAGGTCCTGTACATGGAGAAATCGGTTCGCCAGCTCCGCTGTGTTTCATTTCCCTTTCTTTAAAAAATTCAGAGTTTCTGTCGAAAAAAAGGAAGAAAGTGAATGGACTTTCCAGAAACAGAATCTTGCTAGAAATGAGCAACTGTCTCTCCAGATGGTGATTAAAACTTCAAGCTTTCCTTTGTGAATGCCCTGTGTCTGATTTTCAATACACCCAGTTTCCCCAAAAATACGACCTACCCTGAAAGTAAGTCTTAGCTTGATTTGTACGTGGAGTGCCCAAAATAAGCCCTAATTAAAATCCCTCCCACTCCAGAGTGGACAGATAAAAATTAAACGAGGATGGAGAAGGGGTGGTGGTGGAGCTGCCTTACTACTTACCTTTGGACAGGTGTAGCCAGGTCTCACACATCCTGACACCTGCCTGGCCAGCCCATTTCTTCTGCTACCGGCAAGGCTGGCAAGGCTTTCCTGGAGGCCTCTGGAGCTGATAACAAAGCTCTGGATCGATCCGGAACTCCATTATGGGCTTCAGAGGCCTTGCCAGCCACAGAAGAAGAAGTTCCTGAAGGTCTCTGACAGCGAAAAGGAGGCCGGGGGCAACGCATGCAATTGAGGTTAGTCAGTGGAGGGCATCCCCCAAAAATAAGACCTGGTGTCTTTTTTGGTGGTAAAATATATATATATGAGACAGGGTCTTATTTTCAGGGAAACACAGGTAGGAATAATAAAGATAATAATAACGAGGACGTGGCAGTACAGGTACTCCTGATTATGACCACAATCAAACCCAGAATTTATGTTGCTAAATGAGACATTTATTAAGTGAGTTTTGCCCCATTTTACAACCTTTCTTGCCCCCATTCTTAAGTGAATCGCCGTGGTTGTTAAGTTAGTTGTATGGCCGTTAAGTGAATCTGGCTTTCCCGCGGACTTGGCTGGTCAGAAGGTGGCAAAAGGGGATCATGTGACCCTGGGACTCCACAACTGTCATAAGTACGAGTCAGTTGCCAAGCCTCTGAATGTAATCCACGTATCTTGGGGATGCTTCCACGGTTGCAAGTGTGGAAAACGGTCATAAGTCTTTTTTTTTTTCAGGGCCTTATGGTCACTAAATGTACTGCTGTAAGTCAAGTATATCTGGAGAGAGAGAAGAAGAGAAGAGAAAGAACTGGAGAAGATAAAGAAATACAAAGACCTGTAAATAGTAGTAGAACGACCATGGCAGAAGAAAGCAAAGAGGTAGTACCAATACTAAGAGGCGCCTGGGGTGCAATCCCAAAATATCTGGATATTCATTTGAATACCAGCGGCATTGACAAATTCACCACCGGTCAATTGCAAAAGGCAGCTCCACTCAGAGCAGCTTACATCCATCTCAGCAACTATCAACACTATCAAAACACAACATTGGCCCATCCCAGGTCCTTGGGAAGGACCCAAGAGGTAGATAAAAATGCCAAATCCGGTCTCAACATCGGACTGACTGTGCAACAGAACCACTTGAGCTCCACCGGCATTGACAAAAACCCCATCGGTCAATTACAAAAGGTAGCTTGACTCAGAACAGCTGACATCCTGCAGTGAGGTCTTTAACCGCATCCAATCTCCACTTGGAAATAACTTGATAGGTGGATTTTAAAATGCCCCTAAATAGTTAGTTAACAACTGTGGGCATTGACAAAAATCGGCATCAGTCAATTGCAAAAGGCAGCTGGGCTCAGAACAGCTTACATCCTGCTAGGAGACCATGAACACCATGAAACAAGGACTCCATAAGTGTACAAAAAGGCCAAATCCAGTCTGAACATCTGGTGGACTGTGCAACCAGCAACAACAATCATGCAAGCCCTCGAGCCTCCACGGCATTGACAAAAATCAGCATCAGTCAATTGCAAAAAGCAGCTGGAACTGAAACATCAGAACAGCTGACATCTTGTGAGTCCTTTAAATATTATTAGACCACATCTGTCTATCCCGGATCCTTGGGAAGGACTTGCCGGGGGGACAAAAGCCAGTCTTGAACATCTGGCTGACTGTGTGACCAATGATAATAATAATCCCTTGAACTCCTGTCCTTGACAAAATCAGCACGAGTCCTTTAATAACATTACATTTGATGAAGCAACATCTGTCGAAGAAAGGGCTCGAGAGGTAATTAAACGTGCCAATTCCAATCTAAACATCTGGCTGGCTGTGCTACACAAACCATCATTTATTCAAACTATGTATTAACTGACCTCCAGCAACTCTGAGGTTGCTGTTTCCTCCCAATGCTCCTTAACCATGAAAGCTCTTTCCAATCTTTGCAAACAACCATTAAATCATCCTAGCAAGCTGTAATTCCACAACCAATTTCTCTCTCTGTGTGTGTGTGTGTGTGTGTGTGTTTTAAGCTGCTGCCTGCCCACGATCCCATTGTTTCGGGCTTCACCTGTTGTGTGAACCCAGCTATGCTTTGTTAGTGGCCATTCCGAAGTCCCAGGCCATTGCATTCAATGAGTTAATACACTGGTTGAATCATGGCTGGCTGTGGAGAGAGCCAAGTTAAAAAAAAGGAAGGCATTCCAAGCTGAAAATGAAAGTTTTAAAGCCTTGAGGCAACTTTAGCAAAAACAAGGCAATCCACCGGACTTGGTCGAGTGAGTTTTATTCCTTGCAGGGAGGGATGGAAAGCTGGCCTTTGGAAAGCCAGACATACCTGTTTTAAAAGATACACCTTGACTTTTGAGGACTGAATCCAGCTTCCAACCTGTTAAAAAATATTTTTAGCTCCACTTGGGCTATGTCGTAGTCTAGCAAACTCAGGAGTTAAAAGGATTTTTTAAAATAATAATAATAATAATGAAATCCTGTATTTTATTTATGTTTCATGGCATCGGGAACTTTTGTATAGCTTTAAGAGGACAAAGGGAGAAAAGTCAAGGCATGAGAATTAAAATTATAATTTGTCTTAATCCCCACAATTTGTAAAGTTACAGGTAGGGTTGCCTTTTTTGGGTGGATGGCTGGGAGTCAGGACTGGGTGCTGAGTTTCCATGAAATATTTTTATGTATTGATTTGATTTCCAGAGCTGGATTTCTCTGGAAAAAGGGATTTTTTATCCACGGAACTCTATGTTTATTTATTAAATTGGCATCCAGCTTTTCAAAATGTGTTTGTGACAGCTGTTATATATATATATATATATATATATATATATATATATATATATATATATATATATATATATATATATATATACATACACATGTGTGTGTGTTTTCTGAGATTCTCACGGGTATTTGTATGTGTATCTTTGGTTATTCGGGTTTTCTCCCGCGTAAGATTGGAAGAAGATTACTTCCAATCTTACGCGGGAGAAAACCCTAATAACCAAAGATACACACAAGCACGATCCCAAAAGCACCAGCCTGAAGATATATATTGTCAGGTTAGCCAACTGCCAGGAAAAATAATTCCCAACTCACTTGAGAACATATGCAATGCAAATGGATTCAAAAGGAAGCTAGAATTGATTTATTTCTCTGTTCAAGCAGCCATCTCATTGCTCTGAGCAATGCATAAATCAAAGAAAAGGCATTAAAATGTGTATATACATACATACATACATACACACACACACACATATATACACACACATACATACATACATGTAGGCATAATGCATATTTTATTATTTACTTTATTTAAATAAAAATTACCAACTGAGAGCCAAAGCTTTCTGGACAGATTACAATAAACACATAGAAAAGAAACAAACAAAAATATATTACAATTTGAATACAATTCTGAATCTTAAATGAACGTTAGTATTTTAATGTGAATGTTGTTATTTATATATTAATTCCACGGTACGCCACCCAGAACCCCTCTCTGACAGAGACAGGAGGTTAACAAAGGGGATATACGAAACTAAACAGTAATATCAAATCAAATTCGATTCACAGTCCTCTTCCAAAACGGGGCACCAGCGAGGTGATAGCCAAATCCAGAATATTGTTTCCAGAGCATTTGAGCATTTTTCAAAGCTCGGCTATTAGGAGGAGCTGATGGAAAATGGAGAACACAAATGAACTCTATGTGCCAGATTAATAAATACAATTGAAATAAAATTCTGAAGCTGAAATTCATATTCATATTTTAATGGGAGCGTTCTATGTTGTTCCCAGATATTGATTGCATTGTACATGCAGCATCCAAAGCCCCTCTCTGACAGCGAAGAAATAGGGTATCTAAATAAATAACACCAAATCAAACACAAATGCAAATTAATCTTGCAAAACAGACAGGCAGCGAGGGGACAGGTTGGATCTGAAATACTGTTTCATATTTTCTCACAATTCGAATGCAATTAAAAGAAAATACCCCCTTCTGAATATTCATGTGTATGAAGCATTCTTAGAAGACAGCATGATAGCATAGGATTAAAATGTCAGTTGTCGTCCCAAATTATAACATTCGGTGTCTTCTGTTGAGCTTCGTAACAACTTGGACAAAAATCCTGCAAAAATCTGTTTGCATATACCGCTGACTGTTAAGCAAGGGGACAGCCCGATCTAAAATGTTGCTTTTAATTAATACACCATTCAATAACAGTTCAATAAAATAGTTAAACTCTTTCCCCCATAGATTCATATACAGGTCGTCTTCGACTTGCATCCATTTAGTGACCATCCGAAGTTATGATGTCACTGGAAAAAGTGACTTATGACCGGTTTTCTCACTTACAATCATTGTAGCGATCCCAGGATTCAGAGGCTTGGCAACTGGCATGTACTTATGACAGCTTCAGTGTCACACGTGTTCCCTTTTTGCCATCTTCTGACAAGCAAGCTAGATTCACTTCACGATCCTGTTATAACTTCATAATGACAATGATTCTCTTGCTAACTGTTGGCAAGAAAGGCGGTAAAAACGGGGCAAAAAAACCTCCCTTAACACATTTATTCACTTAGCAATGTTAGGTTTTGGCTCCCTCATGGAGGTAAGCATGTCTATGTATATCAACAATGGTGGGATTCAAATAATTTAACAACCGGTCTTTGCCTTAATGATTTCTTTGAACAACCAACTGCTCTGAAAGTTAACAACCAGTTCTCTTGAACCGGTGAGAACCGGCTGAATCCCACCACTGTATATGAACCATCCTTAAGAGACAGCACAAAAAAAGCCAAAATTCAAAAATCTTCCACCTTCCCAAATTTCTAACCGTCTCCTCCCGGGGGGGGGGGACCCCAATATCACAGAGGCCCCAAATCCTGCAAGCTTGGTTTGCTTTTCCACGATTTCAAATCCTAACCGGCTCCTTGGCAAACACCCAGATATTATTATTATTATTATTATTATTATTATTATTATTATTATACACCATCAAGATAAGTTTGTTTTCGCTGATATTGCAACAGCATTCCAGGGAAAGCATTCCACATTTCGCTTCTCCTTAGCCAAGGGCAAAGAGAAGAGAGCCAGAGAGCAAAAGAGATGGTTAGTTGGATGGCAATAAAAATAAAATAAAATAAAACCTCCATCATTTTTTTTTTTTCAGTTTTAACATGCGCACGTGATGTTTACCAGCCCTAAAGCAAACGCAGTGAAAAAGCTCAATGTCGAGCAAGATAAAAAATATTTTTTTAACACCTCCTGTAGCCTCTGGTTGATAGTTCAATGATACAATCACAGAGGACCAACAGCACCAAGAGGTGTGACTTACCTTCCTCCAAAAGCATGAAATACACATCCCTTCCTCCTCTTAACTCCCACTGGGGTGCTGCTAACAGTAACCCCAAATTCACCCTCCTCCTTCCCACCAAAGAATGAAGTAAAGTTTGACTTTTCACAGCGAGAAAGAGAAAAAAATTTTTTTTTATAATGCTCTCTGGTTGAAATTCCCTAAGGGGGAAACAACAACAAGAAAACAAAACAATCCAGATTTAATTTGGAACCTCAGCTACCCAGGAAACCTGCGTTATGAAAGCAGCCCAGTGTGAAACACACCCCAGTGATGGCTTAATTGGCGTTGACGGGGTTAAAAACAAGTGTGAGCTTTTCATCCCATGTGCAAACTCCACATTGTATAATATTTCACGGGGTTAGTTAGCAAACAGGGCTCATATTTCTTGAAGGAGAAGGATGAAACTTTGGGGTTCTAGATTGACAGAGAATAACAGAGCTGGAGGGACCTCAGGAGGTCTTCTAGTCCAGTCCACTGTTCAAGCAGGACACTTTCATGCCTTTCCAGGCAGGTGGCTGTCCAGTCTTTAATTTAAAAAAAAACAAAAACCCACCAGTGATTGGAGCGCTTACAACTGGAAGGAAGTCGTCATTCCACAGGTTCATGGTTTTAATTCTCAGGAAATAATAAAGAAAAGGAGGATTTTCTGTTTTAAAGTTTCTGGCAGAGTTGCGAGCTGTGATTTGTGGGCCAGGCCGGCGTAGCACACGGCCCCTTTGGACGGCAGCAATAATCAGGAGATGAGAATCCAGAAGTGGGTGAGAGGAGGAGGAGGAGGCATGTGTGTTTGTGTGCATGTGTGCACAGTTTGTGTGTGAAGTGCTATGTACACAACCCAATTTGGTTTATAAAGCCTGGTGGAAATGTACAGCGCGTCCGTCAACAAAACACTCATCTCAGCTCGGCCCAAGAACGGGGAATGTTTCTATAATAGTTTTAATTGAGCGTGTTTCTAGCTGATTAAAAGACGTGTTTTTGGTTTAAGAGCGGATTCTCTGGGCCACGGAAAAGTTTGCCAAGGAAGGGAAACTGCCATTTAACTCCTGACTCGTGCCCTAACAAGACCGAGAGATTGCCATGTCAGGCAAATTGTATTTCTTTGGGTTTGTTGGTTTTTTTAATTGCTTCATTGAGGTTAAAAAATAAAGGAGGAATGAAAGATAAATAAGAAAGTGGGCGGGGGGCAAAATTGGAAGAAAGGAACGGTCAGGAAGGAGGTGAGATCAAAGGGAAGGAAGGAAGAGGGAAAGAAAGAAAGAAAGAAAGAAAGAAAGAAAGAAAGAAAGAAAGAAAGAAAGAAAGAAAGAAAGAAAGAAAGAAAGAAAGAAAGAAAGAAAAAGAAAGGAGCAGAGAAAAGAGAAGAAAAAAAGAAAATAAAATAAAGGGAAGAAAAGGAAAGGCTTTTTAACAGATCAGGAGAGGTTTCTCCACCAACCATCTTCATGCAACTCATTCACTCCCATTGAAGCATCTCATCTGGGCTGGGTGGCATCCTCAGCCAGCCCTTTTAGGAGACTGGCAGACGCACCAAGTGCAAACCCAGAGACCCACCTTCCTGCCAGCTTCTCCCCCCACCCTGCAAATTCAGGGCCTCTACAGAGAGAGAGAGAGAGAAAGAACAAGTGAAAAATAGAAAAAGAGAGAGAGAAAGAGAAAAAGAAAGAGAGAGAGAAATAGAAAGAGTGAGAAATAAAAAGAAACAGAAACAGAGAAAGCAAGGGAAAGAAGCAGATACCGTAAGAGAGAAATAGAAAGAGTAAGAAACAGAGAGAGAGAGAGAGAGAGAAAGAAATAGAGAGAAAGACAGAGAAAAATAGAAAGTGAGAAATAGAAAGAAACAGAAAGAGAGAAAGAGAAGTAGAGAGAGAGAGAAAAATGAGAAATAGAAAGAAAGAGAGAAAGAGAGGGAGAAGGAGAGAAGGAGAAGCAGAGAGAGACAGAAAGAAAGAAATAGAAAGAAACGGAGAAAGAAAAGTAGAGAGAAAGAAAGAGAAAAATAGAAAGATTGAGACATAGAAACAGCGAGAAAGAGTAGAGACAGAAAGAAAGAAAAATAGAAAGAGAACTAGAAAGAGAGAGAGAAATAGAAAGAGTGAGAAATAGAAAGAAAGAGAGAAAGAGAGAAAGAAAGACAAGCAGAAAAATAGAAAGAAAGAGAAATAGAAAGAAACAGAGAAAGAGAAAGAGTAGAGACAGAAAGAAAGAGAAAGAGAAAGAGAGAAAGAAATAGAAAGAGAGAGAGAAATAGAAAGAGTGAGAAATAGAAAGAAAGAGAGAAAGAGAGAGAGAGAGAAAGACAAGCAGAGAAATAGAAAGAAAGAGTGAGAAATAGAAAGAAACAGAGAGAAAGAGAAAGAGTAGAGACAGAAAGAAAGAGAAAGAGAAAGAGAGAAAGAAATAGAAAGAGAGAGAGAAATAGAAAGAGTGAGAAATAGAAAGAAAGAGAGAAAGAGAGAGAGAAAGAAAGACAAGCAGAGAAATAGAAAGAAAGAATGAGAAATAGAAAGAAACAGAGAGAAAGAGAAAGAGTAGAGACAGAAAGAAAGAGAAAGAGAAAGAGAGAGAGAAATAGAAAGAGAGAGAGAAATAGAAAGAGTGAGAAATAGAAAGAAAGAGAGAAAGAGAGAGAGAAAGAAAGAAAGACAAGCAGAGAAATAGAAAGAAAGAGTGAGAAATAGAAAGAAAGAGAGAGAAAGAGAAAGAGTAGAGACAGAAAGAAAGAAAAAGAGAAAGAGAAATAGAAAGAGAGAGAAATAGAAAGAGTGAGAAATAGAAAGAAAGAGAGAAAGAGAGAGAAAGAAAGAAAGACAAGCAGAGAAATAGAAAGAAAGAGTGAGAAATAGAAAGAAACAGAGAGAAAGAGTAGAGACAGAAAGAAAGAAAAAGAGAAAGAGAAATAGAAAGAGAGAGAGAAATAGAAAGAGTGAGAAATAGAAAGAAACAGAGAGAGAGAGAGAGAGAGAAAGAGAAGCAGAGAGAAATAGAGAAATAGTAAGAAATGGAGAAAGAGAGAGAGGCCCTAAATTCCCCTCTCATCTTCTGACGTAGCACCCTGCACTGTCTGCCTCTCTCTCTCTCTCTTTGCGACGAGCCCCTCATCTCGACAACCTCTGATTCGACAGCGGGCGAGGAGGCTTGGCAGTGGCACCCGAGTGTTGCTGTGTTGTTGCCGTTTGAGGGCCAGGCAGCCTGCCAGGCTTTTAGGCCCAACAGCTGAGGGGATTCTGTATTTCACACCCTGCCCAGCCCAGGCCTTCGAGAGACGCCAGCAGGTCTCCCGCGACTTGGCACCCCCACCCCACCCCCACGCCCCGTTTTGGGGAGAGACCAGCTTTGGCCTTCAAAAGGGACAAACCTTGGAGCCAACCCCAAATCCTGGCTTGTGGAAAATCACTCCCTTTGGCTCTCAACAGAGGCCTGGTTTCTCTCACTTTTGCCTCCAGAACTTGTGGGTACTCCAATCCTGGAAGCTTTTAAGAAGAGATTGGATGGCTGAAATGGAATAGGGTTCTCCTGTTTGGGCAGGGGGGTTGGACTAGATGACCTCTGAAGGTCCCTCCCAACTCATTCTATTTACCCATACAGGGCTTTGGATCAACAAAATAAAATGGTTGATTAATAAAATGATATATATAGTGATAACATACAGGGGTTTGGATAAACAAAATTCCCTGTATATTATCCCCGTATAAAATTTTATTTAGACCTGGCATGCTGCCCAGCTTGGCAAGGGGCCTCCCTTGCCATTTTGCGTGCCCTTCAAAAATTTGATTTGTGCCAAGGTTTGCCAAGGGGGTGTTCTGTTCCAAAAACCGTTTCCAGCCTTCACAAACTGCCCACCGGGACCATCAAAGCCTTGTGTGTGTGAGGAACTCCACTAAGGACTAACAGCTTAACTGAATTTTAACTGAAGCTAATCAAGGAGAGAGAAGCAACCTAGAACTACGGAGAAACATCCTGACGGCAAGAACAATTCATTCAGTGGAATGGTTCCCTTCCAGAAGTTGTGGGTGATAACAGATCATCAGAGTTGGAAGGGACCTTGTAGGTCATCTAGTCCAACCCCCACCCCCCCACCCAAGCGGGAAACCCTACACCAGGGGTCTCCAACCTTGGCTCCTGGAAGCCTGGCGGACTTCAACTCCCAGAATTCCACAGCCAGCTGGCTGTGGAACTCTGGGAGTTGAAGTCCGCCAGGCTTCCAGGAGCCAAGGTTGGAGACCCCTGCCCTACACCATTTCTGACAAATGGCAGTCCAATCTCTTCTTGAAAGTCTCAAGCTCCATCACTGGAGGTTTTCAAAAAGAGTTTGGGCAGCCCAGGGGCCCTCCCTGCCGGAGATGGGTGCTCAAGAAATAGGAAATAAACAAGCAATATCAAATCAAACTTGATTCAGAATCTCATCTTACAAAATAGGCAGGAGCGAAAAAATAGCCAAATCTAAAATATTGTTCTAGAGCATTTGCAAAGCTTGTATTTGAGAAAGAGGTGACGGAAAATGGAAAATTAATAGCCATAAATACAATTGAAATAAAATTTTGAAGCTTAAATTAATTTGGGCCCAAACTAGCCCTTGACTTACAACCACAACTTAGTCAAAAATTTCTGTTGCTCAGCAAGACAGTTAAGTGAATGTTTTGTCCCATTTTACGAACTTTCTGGACACAGCTGCTAAGTGAATAAAAACAGCTATTAAGTTGGTAACGTGCTTATTAAGTGAATCTGGGCTTTCTTCTAAAAGCTAATTATATACAATGCTAATTATATACAATATATTAATTATAAATATATAATTAGCTTGGCATTTAAAGGAAGTAATAATAATTTGGGCAATCATCTACATCATCTAGAGTTTTTTGGATTATTATTATTATTATTATTATTATTATTATTATTATTATTATTATTCAGAATTCAGATGGACAGGCACTTGGCCCACAACATACCTTACATAACAATAATTGAAAAGAAAAAGATATAATTCATTGACATTGCAATACCTGTAGACACGCAGCAAGAAAAAAAATCACAAAGTATTGGGACTTACAAATTGAATTTGAGCGATTTTGGAAAAAGAAATCGTGTGTTATCCCAATTGTAATTGGAGCCCTTAGAACAATACCTAAAGGGCTGCCTCGCTATTTAGAAATTCTGAATTTATCAGACTTGAATACCCCGATTCTACAAAAAACCCACCCGACTTGGAACAGCTTATATACTCCGACACAACCAGAACAGTTCCTAGGTCCCTGGTTAGGAATCGAGCTGTTGAGCTACCAACCAGCCCCAAAAGGCTGTGAATCTCACCAAAGACGGTATTATTATTATTATTATTATTATTATTATTATTATTATTATTATTATTATTATTATTGTTGTTGTTGTTGTTGTTATTGTTACTATTATTATTATTATTAATGCATTTTTGAATGTTCAGTTGACTGTTTCATGTTTAATGAATAAAGTATATAATAATCGTTCTTCATCAGTATTTGCTTTCAAAAGACTGTTAATTCAGGAATCATACTTTGCAATGTTTTTTTTAAAATTATAAAAGAAATAGGCAGACATTTTATCTATGGATAAAATTAAAATTTAAAAAGCAGGCTGTGTTTCACTTCAGCATGTGAAATGATGACATTTGGGCTCCACCCGTCCCTTTGGCTTGTTTTCATGACCAAAGGGCACATAATTACGGTAAACTGGCTTATCTGGAGGTTTATGGTTAAGAATGGAAGGAAAAGCTTTTTATTGGGGCAGGAGTTTGCAAAAAAAAAACCTATTTTGCTATTTTTACTCAACTCCACAACTCCACCTTCTGAAGCTCCAGGCAAAGGATGGATTCTCCGAGCGTCCTTCAGGAGGTTTAATTTCAGAGTTGGAATCCTATGCTGGGATCTCAAGATCTCTTTGCTGGTTTACTTGCAAAAGGAATATGAAAACTGCTATTAGAGGGAGATTGATGGGATGGAAAAAGTCCATAAACAAGATTTCCTTTTGCTCTCTGGGGCCCCCTTTGGCCTGCTTAGGAACTGTTTATCTGGCCCGGTTGGAAGGCCTTCCATTCCAACACTTAAACTGGTCCCATGAGAAGGGAAAGTCCAGGGGCTGGAAAGGGAGAGGGGATGAAAAAAGAACAAAAGACCATGAGTTCAAGTCCTGCCTTAACCAGGGAAGCCAACTAGGTGACTTTGGGCCAATCACCAGGAGACGGGGAGTTCTAGTTCTGCTTTAAGACATGGAATCCAACTGGGTGACTTTCGGCCAGTCTCTCTCTCTCTCTCTCTCTCTCTCTCTCTCTCTCTCTCTCTCTCTCAGCCCATCCCACCTTACAGGATTGTTGTTACAGAAAAGAAAAGAAAAGAAAAGAAAAGAAAAGAAAAGAAAAGAAAAGAAAAGAAAAGAAAAGAAAAGAAAAGAAAAGAAAAGGAGGACGTTGTGTTGGATATATTTCCTGCCTTGTCTTATTTGTAAAAACAAACAAAAGCGGCATGCAAATGAAACAAACAGAAATGCCAGCACTGCAAACAAGAATTTCCCACGTCAGCTGGGGAGTTTGAGGGACAGACCTTCAAGAGTTCCGCACGGCAGCCCAGTTCTGCAATTTGAGCCGGGCACAGCTAGTGACTGGGCAAATTTCTTGGCACCAAGACAGAAAACAGATCATCTTTCTCTCTCTTTCCCTTTCTCTGGGAGGTTTTTGTTTGTTTGTTTTTCCAAGCCCTCCTCTGGCCACCGGCGGTGGGATTTCCTGGTGGTGTCCCATCCCTGGCTTAACAGGGCCCCGAATGTGCTTCCATAGCTGAGATCAAATGAGGGCAGAGTGAAGACAGATAAAAGAGAAAATGAAGATGAGATTTCTTGAGTCAGCCTGGCGGATGGTTTCCAGTAGCTTGGCAGTGAGGAAGCCCAAAATTCAAGTTTGGGCCAATGGTTGTCATCATTTAGAGTTTTTCTGAGTAATAATACTCATCGTTCTTCATCAAGATTTGCTTTCAAATGACAGTCGGTTCAGGAATCCTACTCTGCCATGGTTTTTAATATATCTGTGTGTGTGTGTGTGTGTGTGTGTGTGTGTGTGTGTGTGTTTTCTTAAGTTTTCGCGGGTACTTACATGTATGGCATTCAGCTTTGTTCAGGTATTTTCCCACGTCATTATAGTTGTGCTTTTAAAGTTGTAGCAACGTTTCAGCAGAATCTCATCTGCCATCATCAGGCTTCTGATTGTGTCTGTCTGTGGAGCCTGATGATGGCAGATGAGATTCTGCCGAAACGTTGCTACAACTTTAAAAGCACAACTATAATGACGTGGGAAAATACCTGAACAAAGTTGAATACCACACATGTAAGTACCTGCGAATACGAATACGAATACAAATATATATATATTTTCTGAGGTTCTCGCGGGTATTTGTATGTGGATCTTTGGTTATTCGTGTTTCCTCCCGCGTAAGATTGGAAGTATCTAGGCAACGTTTTGATGAAGTCTCATTCATCATCTTCAGGCTTGTGTCTTCAGCTCTGTGCTTCTCACTCTGAGAATGAGACATGTTGGCTTTCTCCCCCTCCCCCGACCCTTCAGCATGACCAAAAAGCATGGAATAAGGTTTTAAGTCGGCTTATCTGGAGGTGGAAGGGTAGATGGGAAAGCCGGCTGCCATTTTGCATTCTGTCCAAGAAATGGAGGTTCTTGCATGCATTTCGTTCGTTAGGGACATGGTGGAGAGAAACCCAAGGCGAAGGGGAAAAGCTAACGGCCTCTTTGAGACATGCAGTTGAATTAAAAACGTCCATTTAAGGGGGAAAATCAGAATAAGTAACGTCTTCTAGCTATCTAAGCCTGCCTAGGCAAAAAAGGATTAATGAGGTTCATGTAAATATTGACCCACCCACAGAGAGATTGATCAATCGATAGATGATTGATAGATGATAGATAGATGATTGATAGATAGATGAAATGGATGAGAGAGAGAGAGCATGATGGATGGATGGATGGGTGATAGATTATTTATTTAGTGTATGGTGATTAATGGGGTTCATGTAAATATTGATTCATCCACAGATACAGAGATAGATTGATAGATAGATAGATGATAAATAGATAGATAAATGAAATGGACGAAAGAGAGAGAGAGTGCGCATGATGGATGGATGGATGGATGGATGGATGGGTGATAGATTATTTATTTAGTGTATGGCGATTAATGGGGTTCATGTAAAAAATGACCCATCCACAGATAGATAGATAGATAGATAGATAGATAGATAGATAGATAGATGAAATGGATGAGAGAGAGAGAGAGAGGAAGAGAGAGAAAGAGAGCATGATGAATGGATAGATGGTTGATAGATTATTTAATGTATCGCAATCGGATATACAACCATAATAAAAATATTATTCATACACACAAACACAGATAAATGATAGACAGAGAGAGAGATGATAATATATAAAATGATAGACAGAGAGAGAGAGATGATACATAGATATGATAAATATATTTACATTAACTCCATACACACACAGATACATACTCCTATATACACATTTTAGATCATATATATTTGTGTGTGTGTATAAACATATATGTGAGATCATATGTGTATATATTTGATCTGTATATATGTGTGCGTGTAACATATAATTTTATATAAATATACTCTATATACCTTATCTATTACATAATACACACTATCTATCTATCTATCTATCTATCTATCTATCTATCTATCTATCCATCCATCCATCCATCCATCCATCCATCCATCCATATATGTATGTGTACACACATCTACAGATACAGATGTATGTATGTATATATGTATATAAATAAATAAATAAATTTAGGAAGAACTCTTAAATTTGCTGAGAGGGTGAATTTAGGAGGAACTTAGGGTGATTTAAAATACATGGACAGATTCTCCTAATGTGTGTGTGTGTATGAGAAGAATTTCTCTCCATATTTTAAGTCATCCTCGGAGTTCCTCCCAAATTCACCCTCTCAGCAAAACCTCGGGGAAATTTCGCTCCCTGAATCACCCGTTTATTTTTAACCGCCTTCCTTCCGAAACGGCAAGTTTTGTTTTCTCCGAAACGCCTCGCTTGGAGAAAAGCAAGCCGCCGCTGCCGCCGCCGTTGCGGTCTGGGCTGAAAATTAAAATTAAAATAATAATAACCTTTCTCTTAGTCTTCCTCTGCCCCCGATCCTCCTCCTCCTCCTCCTCCTCCCCTGTTTTTCCTCTTCCTCCAAGCCAGGGCTGCCAGGCCGTTCAACGCCTCCCCCCATTCCTTCCCCTTCCCCCAAAAGGTGACCCTCCTCCCCGGCCCTTGGGACTCCGGCCCTGGTCCCTAACTCGGGGCGCCCCTCCCTTCCCTTCCCTTCCCCCCCTTCTGCCTGGCAGGGGAGGGGAAGTCGCCTGGGTTATTTTTAGACCTTCCCATCATCTCGCAACAATGAAGCCCGTTGACCGTCTCTAAATAAACAAACAAGCCCGATTCCGACGTGCAGTTGAAGCCCGGCTTTCAGGGGGCAGGCGAGGACGCGGGCCGGCTCCCTTCTCTTTGCTCCCCCGGGAAGCAGAAGCCAGGAAAAGCGGGGCTCTTTCCACCCCACCCGCCCACACTTCCAAGACCCCCGGACGACAAACAGCCCCCCTCCCCCAGCTGCCCCTCTTGCAAAGCCGGACTCGCACCCATCCCCACGTTGCAAAGCGGGTCAGGGTGCCCCCCCCCAAAGTGTCTGATCAGCCGGGAAGTCCCTTTGGCCTTACCTTAGGCCTCTCGCCGTCCTCCCAAAACGCCGTAGAGGTCATCCATCCGGGCCTCTCACCGTCCTCCCAAAACACCGTAGAGGCCATCCATCCGGGCCTCTCCCCGTCCTCCAAACGGGCGTAGAGGCCATCCATCCGGGCCCCGGCCGTCCTTTCCATGACGCCTGGCTCCCTGGCACACACACAGACACAGACACACACACACGGCAGCGGCTTCCTTCCTCTTCCTCCTTCACCCCATAACAAACGCGGGGCGAGGCTTCCCGAAAAGGCCGGCCGGGTCGCTGCTCCGGCCTTGCTCCGCTCTTGCGTCCGCCTCCCCCTGCCCGCTTCCACATTGCCCTCTGCAAAAACGGGGATGTCCCGCCCGGGGCGGCGAATAAAAGACACGTGAATCCTTCGGGAAGTGCCTCCCTCCCCATTCTACGGGGCTGGGGTCTCCGCAGCCTGTTCTGCCCGGGGTGGGATCCCCGACCGTCCTTCTTCGGGAGGAGAAAATAAAATATTCCCCCCTCCCCTTCCCCGCCTCTTCTCTCTTTCTCTCCCCGTTCCCACGACCCTCCAATTGGCAAAAAAAAAAAAAAAAGCAAAGCGTCCATCCGTCTCCAGGCGGCTTCCCGACACGCAAATCGCCCAAAATCAAATCCCAGCCCCCCGGAGCGGGGCCGATCCCGCAACCGTCCTTCCTTCCTTCCTTCCGCGCGAAAGGTCCCGCTTGGGGGTTGCTTTGAACGTGAGAAAGCTGCTCCAAACAAACTCTCCTCGCTCCTCGCCTCCCTTCCCCAAGAATAAACCAGGGTTTCTTTTCAACACCCCCCCCCCGGTCAGTCGCCAAGGGCAAACCGCCCCCCCCCCCAACCCGTCTCCTCTCCGCCGCTGCTTTCTCTCTGGGCGGTGGCTGGATTTGTTTGTCTGAACCCGGATCAAAACTTTCACTCTTGCAAAAAAAAAAAAAAAATCTACCCCCCCCCCGCTCGCCTAATTCCCCCCCTTTCCTCTTCTCTACACCTCCCCGGGCAGAGTTTATGGAGAGAGGTGGGGGGAGGAAATGTGTGTGGGGGTGCAAGCGGGGCTTGGGAGTCGCCCCGGCCCTCCCCCAGGAATTGAACCCGGCTCCCCGGATTCCTGTTATGTCACCGAATCGCAAATTAGTTCTCAGAATTCCGAGGAGGGAGGAGGAGGAGGAGGAGGGAGGGAGGAGAGGAGAAAAAAAAAAAAAAGGAGGCGGAGCGAATGGAACTCTGCAACATTGTATTCAGGCCGAGCCCCTGACGTCACGGGAGGGAAAAGCGCCCGCGTGACTTCGGCGGATTGGAACGTACCACCGGCCGTGGGGGTGTCCGGACCCCGGGGTTTACGACGCGCCTTCGGGACCCCGAGATCGAAGGGTCTCCCCGACTCGTCCGGGATGAGGGATGGAAGCCGAGGACCGGGAAAAGGATCCAGGAATGATTTCGCAATCTCTCGGAGAGCTCCGAAAGCAGCTCACCACCCCCGGACCCACCCCGGCCGTCTCGGCGTGGTAAAGTCCCCCGCTCAAATTCCGAGAATTGAGCGGTGTTGATTCTTAGAACTGGGGTTCTTAGAAGTGGTGATGCAAGGAGTTTCTAGGAAAGCGCGCCGACCAGGTGATCCCGCTCTCGCGCTCCGCTTCGCACTGCGACGGGCTGCCCGACCAAACCGGGGCGCGCTGGAAGGAGGAGGGGAGCGGAGGGGGGGGCTTTGAAAAGAGAGAGAGAGAGAGAGAAAATATATATATATATATATATATATATATATATTTGCTTTTGCGCCCGCCGCTTAGGATGCGGCTTTTTTTTTTTTTTTTTTTTTGCGAGAAGGGAGGGAAAGGGGGCTTTGGGCTTGGAAGAGATCGCGCCTGGGCTTTTATATCCCTCTTTCCCTCTCTCTGCCCCCTCGGCCCTGGCATCGCTTTCTAAGCGGGCGCCCATCACCCTTCTTTCTTTCTTTCTTTCTTTCTTTTTTTTGCCTTTGATTCGCGGGCGCTGCTGCTTTCCTGCCTTGCGCGGCAGGTGGAAGACAGGCAGGCAGGCAGGCAGGCGAGAAGGGGACGGCAAGGGAGCCCGGGAGCCCCAGCCAGCCGTGTCTTCCTTCCTTCCTTCTATTCCTCCTCCGGCTCAGAGGCGGCCGGGAAGGAAGAGGGGTGGCTGGGTGGGAGACTGAACTGGCCGGCCGGCCGGCTTGATAGGAAAATGGGGAGAGAGAAAGAGAAGAGAGGGAGGAGGGGGGGGGAGAGAAGGTGTCACACTTTACCTGCCCGGCTTGTCCATTCCTCCCTGCCGTTGAATCGCATCGCGTCATTTCGGCCTCGCTGCTGCTGCTGCTGCTGCTGCTGCTCGCCCGGCTGGGGTCTTTCGTTGGAGGGGAGGGGTGTGTGGAAGGAAAGTGGCTGGAGAGCCGAAGAAGGGGAAAGGAAGGGGGCCTGATATTCCAAAGTCCCCGGGGACGGGCAAAAGGCCGGGCTGGCACGGAAGACACAGCGGGCATATTTTATATCTATCTATCTATCTATCTATCTATCTATCTATCTATCTATCTATCTATCTATCTATCTGTCTGTCTGTCTGTCTGTCTGTCTGTCTGTCTGTCTGTCTGTCTGTCTATCTATATGTATATATGCAATACATATATATATATATCTTTATATCTATATGCATTTTATATATGCATCAATATTTAAAAAAGGGCTTGCAAGGGGGCGAACCTTGCAAAAACCTCCCCCCCCCCCCAAAAAAAAAAAAACACAAAACAATCGGGGCATCTGCGGCAGTGCAGCCCGGCCGCGGCCCTTCTCCCCCGAATGAAGCCGGGCAAGAGGGCGGCCTCCGAGCCGGGGCTTGCGGCGGCAGCGGCGGCTCTTTGCCCCGAGCCAGGCGGCGTCCTTTGGAGCCGCGGTTTGGAGGCGGCCCTCTCTCGCCCAGACACCTGCCCGCGGCCCTCGCTTTGCCCGCCCGCCCGCTCGCTCAGCCTTGGAGAGGCGCCGGGGCGGAGATAGCCGGTTCGGTTGTGCCTTCCTCCGGGTACCCTTCCGCGGCGGAGTTGGGCTTGCTCGGCCCGGGCCTCGGCTCGTCTCTTGCGCGATGGTTGCGGAGTCGAAGGAGGGGTGGATTTTTTTTTTTTTAATTTGAATTATTCTTTTGGGGTGGGTGGATGAAATCTTATTAAAAAAATATTATATATATATATATATATGGACTTGGGAAGGTTGCACAATTGCGGAGCAAGCCAGCCAGCCAGCCAGCCAGCCGGGCGGACGAGACAGATTGGAAAGGTTCAGGATGCGCAAATAGAGAGCGGGTGTATTCACACGGCCCCTCACAGGGGTAGCGAAGGTTCTCTCCCCCCCTCCCACTAATTCGTGCGAATCACCCCCGAGAACTGAACACGCGTGTCCTCTACACGCCGGGCAGAGGGGCTTTACGCCGATTCCCTGCCGCCACCCGCCACCCGCCACCCGCCACCCGCCACCCGAAGTGTTTCCAATGGAGCGGCTGAGTTCACACGACGCTGGGTTTGGGGTTTTTTGTGTTTTTTTTCTCCGGAGGAACCCCTCGTTTGTACGCTCCAGCCGAGCGGGGTTGGAGGGTCTCCCCTCCGAAGCGGCCGAGGTTAAAACCCGGTTGCATGCTGACCCTTATCCGCCAAACGCTGAAGTCTGAAAGGAGCCGTGTTAAGGAGGGTCGTGTGAACCCAGCCGCTATGGAGAAGAAGTGACCCACAGCTCCCCGGGAAGTTGGCGGGCACAGTTGGCGGGAGGAGCCGGGCCGTAACTTCCCGGAGAGCTGTGGGGTCATATTCCCACGTCTCTTCCCCGTTGCAGGTCCATACCGAGACCGAAAGAAGCGGTGGAAATCGGGGGAGAGAATGCGGGGGTCCTGCTTCCAAGCGGGCTTTTCAGACAGCAGGTTTTTTTTGGGGGGGGGGGGCGCCGTTGTAACGGGTGCTAACAAGGGAGCGTCCCGGAGGACGTTCGCTGGGGGTTCCCGCATTTTAATCCCCGGTCTCGCTTAACCAGGGTTTAAGCGGAAGAAAATCAGTGTTTTTGCGCTCGGGGCTAAGACGCCGAAACCCTGCTTTGGATTTGCGCAATACGCGTCTTTTATTTTTTATTTTTTTTCCCAGGCAGGCTTCATATATGCAGTGCTGGCTGAGTTTCTGGGTCTGAACACGCCATTGCCGCGTTCACACGACCCTTTAAAAGCCTGGAGATGGGGGAAAAAAAACAAATCCTAGCTCGGTTTCCAGAGTTGTGTGAATGCTGACCAAAGTAAGTATGTGTGTGTGTGTGAGAGAGAGAGAGAGAGAGAGAGAAAGAAAGAAGGGCTAGGAAGCGGGGATGACGGGGTCGTAGCCCCCTCCAAGACCGTTTTTGCAAGCCGGGAGAGTTGCGCGTCTGTCCCGCAAAGGTCTAAGCGAGTTCTGGCCGGATCGGGGTCTTTAGGTTCTCCGCCCAACGCGGCTTTGGGAAGCCGACAAGTTGGGGCTCCTAATTCGGAAGACGGTGCGGGGAAATTCCCGGGGGAAGCGCCATTGCCCAACCGGGCGCTGCTCCCGCTTCCCTCCCAACAGCCCTTTTGGCGAACGTAGGAAAGCGATGCGCCGACCCAGCCCGTCTGCAAGTGGGGTGTGGACCGCTCTCCCCCGCTTTGCCCCACTTTTTTGGGGGGGAGCTGAGTCACCCAGGCTGAGTCAAGGACTGGAAGAGGAATCGACAGCCCCCTCCTCTTCCCCGCGGCTGGAAAAGCCGCCCGTCTGAATGCTGTACACGTGAAAAGGGAGAGGGGAAGCGCGGGGGGGGGGTTGTTTAAATCGAGCCTCTCTGGCCAACCTCGGGGGCGGGAGGGGCAAGTTGTGCAAACTTGGGAGTCTCCCCCCCCCCCAAAGCGGGAGGGCGAGTGCGAGGAGCAATGCTGCCCTCTGGTGGCCGGGTGTGGAAGAGCAGCGCTCCCCGGACCTTTTGCGCTTGGAAAACGCTGCGAAAGGTGAAATTTCGGCGGTTTTGCCCCATTTCCATCGCAACGCCCCCCTCCCCATCTCTCTCTCTCCTTCCCCCCCTCAAGGTGACTCCCCACCCCCCAGGAAAGGGATGTCAGGTGTGGAACATGGGCCACTGAATGAAAAACAACAACAACGACCTCCAGAGATCCTTTAGATTACAGGATAATTGCAAGATGTTGCTGCGTTAATTGGAATTATCACTTATATATTAAACTAGCTCAATACCGGTGCTTGGCTACGAAACTATGTGATCGGGCAAGTTTTGGGGGAGGAAAATAAAGGGGGGGGGAATTCTGCGTCTGCCTACCAGCATCCATCGGTATTCATCTGGCTAGCGTCCTGTCAGTGGCTGAGGGAGTGGAGGGCTGCTTGGAAACTGAAACTGTATTTGCTGCGTGAGCAAGAAGGAGACAGCAAGGAGCCTGGGTGTGGCTTAGCTCACCTGTTCTGTACTCAAGCTGCTGTGAAACTGAAACTCCTCTGCTTGTGTTTTTGCCTTTGGAAGAGATTTCTTTCCAGGTGGGGAGGGTAGAACTCCTGAGCATCAGAGCGTATTAATAATAATATATCAAATACTAATGCTCTGAGGGTCATTTTGAACAATCCCTTCTTAGTGAGAGGAATATATGTGCCAAATTTCAAGTTTGTAGGCTTTACAGCTCTGGAGATTTTGTGATGATGTGTGAGGGGTATTTCACTTATATATATATATATATGTTTTCTTAAGTTTTCGCAGGTACTTACATGTATGGCATTCAGCTTTGTTCGGGTATTTTCCCACGTCATAGTAGTTGTGCTTTTAAAGTTGTAGCAACGTTTCAGCAGAATCTCATCTGCCATCATCAGGCTTCTGTATAGTGTTTGTCTGTGTGTATATGTATATGTATATGTATATGTATATGTATATGTATATGTATATGTATATGTATATATGTATATATGTATGTATATATATGTGGGAATGACATGGGAAAATACCCGAACAAAGCTGAATACCATACACACACACACAACGTTTCGGCAGAATCTCATTTGCCATCATCAGGCTTCTGTACTGTGTTTGTCATATATATGACGAACACAATACAGAAGCCTGATGATGGTAGATGAGATATATATATATATATATATATATTTATATGCCGTTTGTCTTAACTGTCTACTTGGGAGCACATCATGGCGGTTTTGTCCTCTTTCCCTTCTTGATAAGTCCAGGGGGTAGTCCATTTTTTGGGTGGTCTGTCCCCCTAATATAGGGATTCCTTGATTTACGAGGTGGCATTTCTGCCGTAGGTTTAATGATGGTCATAACTTGAGACCTACCTGAATTTTACTTTTATTCTGGCACTTGTAGAGCAACTCAGGGTAATTCCATAGGCGACTTTTGCTGGAAATGGCCAGAAACTTGCAAAAAAAAAAAACCCCATAAAACCCTCATCCATAAATCACAGGTACTTTTGACCGCAGAACCCTGCAACCCATCCTAAAAGTGCAGTGGTTGCCAAGCAGTCAAAATTGGGTCATATGGTTGGCGGGGGTGGGTGGGGGCGTGCAGCCGTCACAACTCTGGATCTGGGTCATAAGTACCTTTTTTTTTAGGGGTGGGGAGAGAGTTCTGTTGCAACTTTGCTAAGCAACCGGTCGTTAAGCGAGGACCCAACTGAGGCTGGGAAGGTGCTCCAAGCGAAGGAGGGATGGAAGTGTTGCCTGTTTTAACCTCAGAATTCCAGATTTGATCTCGAAACCCAGATGGGGGAGAGATTCTCACTCCCGTTTTCAGCGCAGAACCAGCCTCGTTCAGGTGCTGCTTTCATCTTTTATGTATTTCTCTCTCTCTCCCTTCCTCTCTCTCTCTCCCTTTCCCTCTCTCCTCTCTTTCTCCCTCTCTTTCCCTCCCTCTCTCCATCTCTTTCTCCTTCTCTTTCCCTCCTCTCTCTTTCTCTCTTCCTTCTCTTTCTCTCCTCCTTTACCCCTCTTTATCTCTCACTTTCTCTTGCTTCCTCTCTCTCTCTCTCTCTCCCTCCCTCTCCCTCTCTTTCTTTCCATCTCTCTCTCTTTCTCTCTTCTTGCTTTCTCTCTCCATCTCTTCCTCTTCCTCTCTCTTTCCCTCTCTCCCCCCATCTCCCCCTCTCTCTTTCTCTCTTTGTTCTCCATCAAATCGGAATTCAGCCCGTGTGTCCTTTTGCCGAGGCTTTTAAATTTTTAATCATCATTCAGGGTTTTTTTGTGGCTGTCCGAAGGCAGCCTAAAATACCAGCGGTCTCCAGAGTGGAAATTCATGAAATATTCAGTCCACCCGACGCTGGAAAATTAGGGAACGAGGCGAGGGTCATCCTTTTATTTATTTATTCTGCCTTTTTTAAAACAACAACAACCCATAATTTCTATTTCAGAAATACCAACCCTTAAAAAAAAAAGGACAATAAACAATATGTGTGTGTGTGTATATACATATATATGTATGTAGTATGTATGTATGTATGTGTGTATATAAAGAGAGGGAGGGAAGGGGGGAGGAGAGAGAGAGAGAGAGAGAGAGAAGGCATAATTAATCTTGCCTTTTTTTCTCTTCTTTTTTCACAAGTGTGTACAAACAGCCCCAGGGGGAGATAAAACAAACCCAGATCCATTTGCCAGCAGGATTCTTTGCAAGTTTCAATCTGAAACGAAGGGTCCCCGTCCCGTTTATTATCAGGTCTTGCAGGAAACGGTGGATGTAAAGTAGCCGTGGAAGACGTTCCTCGCTGCTTAACGATAAAGACAGAAAAAACTTATTTAAAGCCGGAAAAATGGCTTCGGGGAACCGGTGTGCAAACTGGCAGAAATGCTGACCAGTAATTCCTCTGTTTAATTTCAGCCCACAAATTTTTTTTTTTGAGGGGGGGGAGTGGAAACACCAAAACTTGGTGGGGAGAGAGGAAAAAAAATGAAAAAAAAAAATAACCGTCCAGAAGTGAGACTCGGTGGGCAACCGGCCATCGATGCGTCAGGTGAGATGGGTTTGTGAGATGGTGAGGATTTTGCTTGTGAAGTCACAAATGCCCAACAGCCAAAGTGGGTGCTTCATCCCTGGAGGCTTTTTAAGGATCATAGATCATAGAATAACAAGAGTTGGAAGGGACCTCAGAGGCCATCTAGTCCAACCCCCTGTCTATTCCAATTATTAGCCTCTACCCAGGAATCGAACTCACAGCTCTCCTGACTGTGAGGCGAGAGCTCCAACCAGACAATCCATTTGTCTAGAATAGTCTACTAGGGCCTCCTGCTCGAGCAGGGTGGTGGTGGTGGGGGCGGGTTGGACTAGAAGACCTCTGGGGTCCCTTCCAGCTCCATTCTGATAGCTCAACCAAGGGCACGGCGCTTTTGATTTCAGGAGCAAACCGCAATCCGCCAATCGGACTTTAAAGAATTTTTTTTTTTTGCAGGGCGTGGTTTAGAACATAGAATAAAACCATTGGAAGGGAACCCCTGAGGCCATCTAGTCCAACCCCCTGCTCAAGCAAGAGAACCCATGCAATGTTGGCTTGGGGAGAATCTCAGCCTCGCAACCTTGAAGGGATTTTCTTTCTGTTGATACACCTTGGGCAGAAATCGACTCCCAAAATGCGGAGGAGGGTTTGGCGGGATGGCACCGTGGATGCTAAGCGCCATCTTGAAGCTCCTTGGCTTCTCCTCCTTTCTCTTCCTCTCTCTCGCTTTCTCTTCCCATCCAACCCATCCACCTTTCCCTTTCTCTCTCTCTCTTTCTCTCACTCTCCTTTTCTTTCTACCCATCCATCTCTCTCTCCTCCTTCTGTCTTTCTCTCTCCCCCCCAACTACTCACCCACCCACCCATATATACAGCTCTCTCTCCTTCTCCCTCCCTCCCTCTCTCTCTCCATTGCTTAACTCCTCCTTGGAAGGAATTCTGATACCCCAGAGTAGATTTAGATGGGATTATGCAGGAGGGGGCTCTCTGTCCACCCGTCCATCCATCCATCCACCTACCTATCCATCCGCCTCCATCCATCCATCCATCCATCCTATCTGTCTGTCTGGGTCCATGCATCCACCTGTCCGTCTATCCATTGAACCATCGAGATTTATCCATCTCATCTATCCATCGTCTGTCTCTCTCTCTCTCTCTCTCGCCCTCCATTCATCCATCCATCTGCATCTATCTATCCATTTAGCCATCTGTAGTATCTCTTTATCCATCTCCTCTCCCTCTCTTTTTCTTTCTATCCATCCACATCACTCTCCTCCTTTCTCTTCCTCTCTCTCGCTTTCTCTTTCCATCCACCCATCCACCTCTCCCTTTCTCTCTCTCTCTTTCTTTCACTCTCCTTTTCTTTCTACCCATCCATCTCTCTCTCTCTCCTCCTTCTGTCTTTCTCTTTCCCACCCAACTACTCACCCACCCACCCATATATATAGCTCTCTCTCCTTCTCCCTCCCTCCCTCTCTCCCTCCATCCATCCAACCATCCAACCATCTTTCTCTCTCCTTCTCCCTTTCTTTTTCCCTCTCTCCATCCATCCATCTCTCTTTCCTCCTTCTCCTTTTCTCTCTCCCTCTCTCCATCCATCCATCTCTCTTTCCTCCTTCTCCTTCCCTCCCTCTCTCCCTCTCTCCATCCATCCATCCATCCCCCCATCTCTCTCTCTCCTTCTCCCTTTCTTTCTCCCTCTCTCCATCCATCCATCTCTCTCTCTCCTTCTCCTTTTCTCTCTCCCTCTCTCCCTCTCTCCATCCAACCATCCATCCCCCCATCTCTCCTTCTCCCTCTCTCTCTCTCTCTCCATCCATCCATCCAATTTCTATAGCCCTCCCCCTCAGATCAATGATGGACAGCTCACAATTTAAAAACAACTACAACATACATTATTTATTCCTAAACTCTAATTTCAGGAAGGTAAAATCCAGCCCTGAGGCTGAGAAGAGGGCCTGGCCAGGTGAACCATCAAATGACAGGTAGTCCTCAACTTAACAACGGCCACAATTTGGAACAGCATTTCCCCTGTTAAGCAAGGCAGTAGTTGTTATTAAGTGAGTCGCATCCAATTTTAATGACTTTTTCTTTTGGCCACGGTTGTTAAGCAAGTCACTGCGTTTGTAAAGGCAATTGTCGCGTTGTTAAGTGATTCCAATTTCCCTCATTGACGATGCTGATCCCCCAATTCTAAATACAGGCTGGTTGCCAAACACCCAAATTTTGATCACATGACCATGGCCAAAGGGGAGAGGGGCACTAGGATGGTCATAACTGCGAGGACCGATCGTGAATCTTTTTTTTTCTGCATCGTAACTTTGCACACTCGCTAAACAGATGGTTGTAAGTCTTGGATTCCCATTTATAGCCCACCAAATTCTCAAATGAGACTCCAAAATGTTTATTTTTTTTTTCATCGCCCCAAAAGACTTCCCTTTGTTTTTTTTTTTGGGGGGGGGGGGGGGAATTTTGGGAAGTCATGGTCACTTGTTGCCGGGAAGAATTGCAGCAAGGGGAGGAAAGGAGGTTCTTTGAGGAATTAAACTATGAATTAAACTTCGATGGGTTAAACTAAAATTCTCGACAATGAAGCTTTTTCCCCTCTCTAGAAGATGTGAGTTGTGAGCTTTTCCTCCAGAGGAACCTGAATCGTAGCCATTTTTATGACAGGTGGACTTCAACTCCCAGCATTCCCCAGCCAGCCTGGAATTCTGGGAGTTGAAGTCCAGGCCCACCTGAAAAATTGGTGAGGTGGAGAAAATGTTTCCTAAAATTTCTTGAGTTACATTCATGACAAGCTTTTTCCCCCCCCCCCCCCCTTTCTTTCTTCTTCACAGTTTTGGTCCGTTCTTATTTATGCTGTTAATTTCTAGGAGTGTTTTGAGTCTGTGTGTGTGTTGTGTGTTTTGCATGTGTGCATTTGCGGTGAATTTTTCAACCCACCAACTGCAAGCTTTGGGAATTAAGCCCTGATGTCTATATAAAAAGAGGCAAACTTGGATGGCAATTAAGATATGAATGCGCTGTGGTTTGATCGACCAACTCTGGAATGACTTCCAATGCTGGTTGCATTCACATAACCCATGCAACAACCAGGTCAATGAAAGAAGGGACCAGTAGCGGCACTGATTCCTTACGCCAAGCCTGCTTAGCGTCCATGTGGGTTAATTTCTTTGAGATGTTTGGTACAGATAAAACAGATAATCGGAGTTGGAAGGGAGCTTGTAGGTCATCTAGTCCAACTTCAACCCTTCGTGGTTCGGGGTCCTAGTTTGGAAATGAGTGAATGGAGGAGGCAGGATAGTGAAACATGTGGAGAGTGAATTGTGGGTCTTGGACCAGTTGTGGCTGATGGGCGAAGGGGTCAAGGTACACAACATTGGCCCCTCTCTCTCTCTTTTGGGCTTGGTTGTTGGTCCTCTGCCTTCCCTTGTGCTATTTTGCAACTTGAGATGCATTTAGTGACATTGTGGAGTGTCAGCCATATTTGGGTGTCCCTGGGCATGGATAATTACAGTGCCGCCCTTGGAGACTGTTCAGAAGGTGCGAATGTTGGAGTGTGGTGGCACAACTTTTAGGGGCAGGCTATGCCCATGTGTGTTGCACATTTGCGTAACAGAGTTCATTTTATGACTTTTCTGGCCACCCGTTGTTAAGTGGATTGCTGCAGGGGTTCAGTGAAGCAACCACTTTTTTAAAAATTTCCATTTGGTGGGCCTCCGATCCCTGTTTTCCTTGAATAAAGCAGCACAGATAATTTAATTTATATATTATCACAATTTAATTTATATATTATTTATGCAAGGGCGCCCTCTTGTGGATAGGATCATCACTGCAGCCCAGCGGGAAGCAATTCCCGCTTTGCAGAGGCGTTTTTAAAGTTTCATTTTTAACACCATTGAAATCTAATAGGATAAATTGGTCCTGGGTGCGAAAAGTGCACGCGGGTGAGGGGGAAGCAATAATTATTTGGGGTGGGAAGTTGGCTAGAAAAAAGGAAAGACTTTGTCTCCAATGGACAATAGTTGGAAATGCAGAATTAGAGAGCTGGGAGGGACCTTGGAGGTCTTCTAGTCCAGCCCCCTGTTCAGCAGGAGACCCTATCCTATACTCTTTCAGAACTCCACTCATGTTGGCTGGGAAATCCTGGGAGCTGAAGTCTATTCTTTCTTTCCTTCTTTCTTCCTTTCTTCGTTCCCTTCTTCTTTCTTCTTTCTTTTTTCTTTCTTTCTTTCTTCCTTCCCTCCCTCCCTCTCTCCCTTCTTTCTTTCTTTTTCTTTCTTCCCGTCTTTCTTTCCTTCCTTCATTCCCTTCCATTCATCCATCCATCTCTCTCTCTCTTTCTTACTTCCTTCCCTCCCTCCCTTCTTTCTTTCTTCCTGTCTTTCTTTCCTTCCTTCCCTTTCATCCATCCTTCTCTTTCTTTCTTTCTTTCTTCCTTCCTTCCTTCCTTCCTTCCTTCCTTCCTTCCTTCCTTCCTTCCTTCCTTCCTTCCCTCCCTCCCTTCTTTCTTTCTTTTTCTTTCTTCCTGTCTTTCTTTCCTTCCTTCATTCCCTTCCATCCATCCATCCATCATTTTCTTTCTTTCTTTCTTTCTTTCTTTCTTTCTTTCTTTCTTTCTTTCTTTCTTTCTTTCTTTCTTTCTTTCTTTCTTGATATTTCTCAACTGTCCATTTCTCTCAAATCTTGCCATTCTAGTATAGAGATTTGGGCCTAACATTGGTCTACAGGGAATACTCTCTTTACAACTATTCATTTACCGACTGTTTAAAGTTACAACAACACTGAAAAACAGCAACTTATGACCAATCCTCGCTCTTACGACCATCACGGCATTTCCCCACCATCACGTGATCAGACTTCGAGGGCTTGGCAACTGGCGTGTAATTCTGATGTTGGCAGGGAGAGTCAAGTGATTTCCGTTTGTGCCCTCCCCAGCTGCTCTGAGACACAGAGTCAATGAAGGAGGATGGATTCGCTTAATGAACATGCCATGCATTAGATAGAGACTGCATTGAGCCGTGAAGCTGCTTTTTCCAAAGCCAATATCAAGGGGTTCTTTTTGCAATAATTTTGTTATTTTTAATATAATCGCGCCATCTTCGGTTGAACAGCGTATTGTCTGGGTACAAATATCTTTGTCAAACATAATCAAAATTACAACCTCCTTCGTTACACAAATATTGATTCTGCAACCTTGACCATAATAATATTCCGCATATTAATTCTACACTATTAACATCATAATATTCAACATATGAGTCAAAATATTTACTTATCCCTTTCAACATATGTTCTTTATTTTGTTCCCCTGTTTTTAACTTCCATTTTTATTGTTTAAAATCAGGGGTCTCCAATCTTGGTCACTTTAAGCCTGGAGGATTTCGACTCCCAGAATTCCCCAGCTGGCTCTGCTTCATCTCTTGTGATCCCTTCCTCTGCAATCTCTCCATTTTAATTTAGTTCTCTTCAACCCTGGGAGTTGAAGTCCACAAGTTTTGCCGGCTGTGGGATTCTGGGAGTTGAAGTCCCCAAGCTTTGCCGGCTGTGGGATTCTGGGAGTTGAAGTCCCCAAGCTTTGCCGGCTGAGGGATTCTGGGAGTTGAAGTCCCCAAGCTTTGCCGGATGTGGGATTCTGGGAGTTGAAGTCCCCAAGCTTTGCCGGCTGAGGGATTCTGGGAGTTGAAGTCCCCAAGCTTTGCTGGCTGAGGGATTCTGGGAGTTGAAGTCCGCAAGCTTTGCCGGATGTGGGATTCTGGGAGTTGAAGTCCCCAAGCTTTGCTGGCTGAGGGATTCTGGGAGTTGAAGTCCTCCAGGCTTAAAGTTGCCAAGGTTGGAGACCCTCTGATTTAAACCCTTAGTCAAGTAAGTTTTGAGCAGGTCTTAACGTGGCTCATTTCTGACCACTTTCTCCCCCCCTCTCTGCTTTTTCTAATTCGTGCAGGTCCGAAAAGATCGCTGGGACTGTGATTCGAAGCCCAAGGGATGTTCTTGCCATTCCATGGTTTGCCAGCCACGTTGCCAATCCTGCCCCGTGGAACCGTTCATTAGACGCAGCTGGGAACCGCATTCAGGTGGGCACCAGCAGGGCACGGACCAAACCCTCTGCAACCAGGGGGGGGCTCCAAAAAATTTAGCTACCGGTTCTCTGCCCAGTGGCTGGGTGGGCGTGGCCATGGTGGGCGTGGCCTATTCAGACTCCTCATTACGGTGTGTGGGGGGAGGTCATGTTTGCCCTCCCCGGGCTCCAGAGGCTCTCCAGAAGGTGGAAATGGGCCCATTTCTGGCCTTCCTAAACTTCTCGCCCTCCCTGAGCCTCTTTTCTTCCTTTCTTCCTTCCCTTCCTTCTTCTTTCCTCTTTCTTTCTTTTTCTTCCTTCCTTCCTTCTCTTCCTTCTTTCCCATTTTCTCCCTTCCTCCTTTCTTTCTTTCCCTTTCCTTCTTCCTGTCTTTCTTTCCTTTCTTCATGCCCGCCTTTCTTTCTTTCTTTTTTTCTTTCTTTCTTTTTTTCTTTCTTTCTTTTTTTCTTTCTTTCTTTTTTTCTTTCTTTTCTGTCTTTCTTCTTTCCTGTCTTCATTCCCTTCCTTCCATCCTTCCTTCTCTCTCTCTCTTTCTCTTTCTTTCCTTTCCCTTCTTCATTCCCTTCCTTCTTTCTTCCTTCCTTTCCCCTCCCTCCCTCCCTCCCTCCCTGCCTTCTTTCTTTCTTTCTTTGTTTCTTTCTTTCTCATTCTTCTTGTCTTTCTTTCCTTTCTTCATTCCCTTCCTTCCTTCTTCTTTCTTCTTTTCCTGCCTCCCTCTCTCATGCCTGCCTGCCTTCCTTCCTTCCTTCCTTCTTTCCTGTCTTCATTCCCTTCCTTCCATCCTTCCATCCCTCCTCTTCTTTCTTTCTTTCTTTCTTTCTTTCTTTCTTTCTTTCTTTCTTTCTTTCTTTCTTTCTTTCTTTCTTTCTTTCTTTCTTCTTCCTTCCTTCCTTCCTTCCTTCCTTCCTTCCTTCCTTCCTTCCTTCCTTCCTTCCTTCCTTCCTTCCTTCCTTTCTTTCTTTCTTTCTTTCTTTCTTTCTTTCTTTCTTTCTTTCTTTCTTTCCTTCTCCCTGAGCCTCTGTGCACTTACTTGGGATGCAGAATAGGCCACTTTGGGACTCCTGGGAGCTTCGCTAGAGCCTCCGGAGCTGGAGAGCCGTTTTTGCCCTCCCTACACCATTTCTGACTGGGGGGTGGAGGATGCTCAGTCTCTTGTTGGATACTCGAAGGATGCTCAAGATCTCCTCCTCCTCTTCCTCCCTGCCCCGCAGGACACGTCCAAGATGGCCTCGCCGGCGGACAGCTGCATCCAGTTCACCCGACATGCCAGTGACGTTCTGCTGAATCTCAACCGCCTTCGGAGCAGGGACGTCCTCACCGACGTAGTCATTCTCGTCAGCCGGGAGCAATTCCGGGCCCACAAAACGGTCTTGATGGCCTGCAGGTGAGATGGGACGCATACCTCCCACCCCATCCCCAAATTTTCCACCCTGGGATGTTGTAGCCAACTGAGCAGCCTTGCAGAACTGGGGCGACCCTAAGGCTGTGTGCTGTCCCTGTTTAGTGGTACTATCAGGGCTCCAACAAATCAACCCCCATTTAAATCAGGAGTCTCTAGCCACATCTCTCAGAGTTTAAAGAAGATTTATTCGGAGTGAACATGTCGGCTTTACCTGGGTGCATCCGATTTTGAGACACACCATTCATTTCCTTGACCCTGATCTTCCCCCCCCCCCGGATGTCTATTCTCCAATGAGACGCATCCATAGCCAAGAGTCATCAATCAGTCTCTCCAGTAATAATCTTGCCTGCCAGAAGCTTGGATGCACAAGAGATTACTTAATGAAGTATTTAAGGAATGCACTGCTTTCCCTCTCCCTTTCTGCTTGCAACTCTAAAAGACAGAGAAATATTTTTGAGTTGACATTTGGCTCCCCTCACTTCTTAAAGCGTACAAAACAAAAAGAAAACAAATTTGCGGCAGGTATAGGACTCCCCAGGCTTGGTTGGATTTTCTGCATGGAACCTTGCCCACAAAGCGATCGGCTTGGATGTTCCTACTCTTTACCCAAGATGCCTCTGATAAGGGGTAGCCCCTCCACTTGATGAAATATTGGAGCTGTCTCCTGTGCCTTGGGGTCTTCTAGTCCAGCCCCCTGTTTGAGCAAGAGAGCCTATCCCATTTTAGACAAATGGTTGTTCAATTTCTTCTTAAAAGTCAGCACAACTTCTGAAGTCTCAACCTCTTCTTTGGGCAGCCCCTCAAATTTGGAAGACTGCTATCATGTCACCCTATCCTTCTTTTCCTTAAACTAGGCATGTCTTCTGTCCATCCATGGTTTGCCCAGATGTCTGTCTGTCTGTCTTTCTTTCTTTCTTTCTTTCTTTCTTTCTTTCTTTCTTTCTTTCTTTCTTTCTTTCTTTCTTTCTTTCTTCTCTTTCATCTTTCTCTCTTTCTCTCTCCTTTATTTCTCTCTCTCTCATCTTTCTTTCTTTCTTTCTTTCTTTCTTTCTTTCTTTCTTTCTTTCTTTCTTTCTCTCTTTCTCTCTCCTTTCTCTCTCTCTCTCTCTCTCTCACACATCTTTCTTTCTTCTGTCTGTCTTTCTCTCTCTCTCTCTCTCTTTCATCTTTCTTTCTTTCTCTCTCTCTTTCATCTTTCTTTCTTTCTTCTTCTTTCTTTCTTTCTTTCTTTCTTTCTTTCTTTCTTTCTTTCTTTCTTTCTTCTGTCTCATCTTTCTTTCTCTCTCTCATCTTTCTTTCTTTCTGTCTGTCTCTTTCCCTTTTCTCTCTCTTCTTTCTTTCTTTCTCTCTCTCTCTTTTATCTTTCTCTCTCTCTTTCTCTCCCTTTTTCTCTCTCTCTCTCTCTTTCTTTCTTTCTGTCTGTCTTTCTTTCCTTTTTCTCTCTCTTTCCTCTTTCTTTCTCTCTCTCTCTTTCTCTTTCATCTTTCTCTCTCTCTCCTTTCTTTCTCTCTCTCATCTTTCTTTCTTTCTTTCTGTCTTTCCTTTTTCTCTCTCTTTCTTCTTTCTTTCTGTTCTTCTTCTTTCTCTCTTTCATCTTCTTTCTTTCTTTCTCTCATTTATCTTTCTTTCTCTCTTTCTCTCTCATCTTTCTTTCTCTCTCTCTCATCTTTTTTTCTGTCTGTCTTTCCTTTTCTCTCTCTTCTTTCTTTCTTTCTTTCTTTCTTTCTTTCTTTCTTTCTTTCTTTCTTTCTTTCTTTCTTTCTTTCTTTCTTTCTTTCTTTCTTTCTTTCGCTTTAGAAAATAGCTTGACCCCCTCCTTCTCTCTGGGGCAGCCCCTCAACTATTGGAAGGCTGCTCTCCTGTCTCCCCAGATCCTTCTCTTCACCAGACTAGCCAGGCCCAGTTCCTGCAACCGTCCGTCGTATGTTTGAGTCTCCAGTCCCCACATCCTCCTGGTTGCTCTTCTCTGTACCCTTTCTTGGGAATCTCGTCATCCTTGACCAGAATTGTCTCTTTCTCTTCTCCGTAGTGGCCTTTTCTACAGCATCTTCACTGACCAGCTCAAGTGCAATCTGTCTGTCCTGAACTTAGACCCGGAGATCAGTCCTGAAGGATTCGGGATCCTCCTGGATTTTATGTACACCTCTCGTCTGAACCTGCGAGAAAGTAACATCCTGGCAGTGATGGCCACAGCCCTCTACCTGCAGATGGAACACGTGGTGGACACCTGCCGGAGGCTCCTGAACTCCAGGTGAGGCTCGGGGTGGTAGCAGAGACGGACCCAAGGTAGGATTCGAATGTGGCACCCCATATATTTCTGAAGAGGGGGGGAATTTCTTGTCCAAGAGGAGACCCAGTTGTCTTCTTCATCCATTTCCGAGAGAAAGAGCTTCAGGGATTAATTCCTAGCAACTTAAGGCAGTGTTTCACAAGTAGAGGTGGAATTCTCGCCTCACAATCCAGAGGCTGTGGGTTCGATCCCGTGTAGAGGCAGATATTTCTGTCTCTGTGGGCACAATGGGAATATATCGGCTGAACAAAACACACCGGTGACAGGAAGAGCATCCAGCCAATAAACACTCTGCTAGTTCCATTCAGTTGCCTCATTTTGGGCCTCGTAGCCCTCCCTGCAGCCCCGTGTGCAACTGGGGCAGTAAAGATCATAAAACGGGGCAAAATTCACTTCGTAATGATTTTGCGTAGTAGTGGAAATGTCGGGCTCAGTGACAGTCGTACGTCGAAGAACTTACCTGCATTGTAATCTCCCTTTTTCCTCAGCGAAACGGAAATGGTCTCAGCTGCCAAGACCTCCCGGGAAGACATTTTAGCCAACCAGATGCTCAGCCAACCAAACATGATGGCTTACAGGAGCCGAGATATCTCGGAAAGCAGCTTACCTCTTCGGAACGGTCCCGTTTGCGACGGGCGAGCCTTCATGCCCGGTTTGTACAGCAGCATGTCGGGATCCCCCATTTCCTACACTAGCTACAACACTGTGCCCATCGGCGGGTACCTCTACTCGGACGAAGAACTACGACACGCAAGGATGTCTGTCTCGGAGGCATCGAGAGGGCATCCCTTTTCACGAGAACGCGCGCCGCCCTGCAGCATGTCCCGGGGTAGCGCTGCCGAGTTTGCCAGGGCGGTGACTAATATCTCACCCAGCCTGTGCCACCCCACCGTCTACTCTCCGAAGGAAGAGACGGTTGAGGAGAACAAAACAGATGTCCGCTACAGCGCTGCTACGGGTCCTGACCTGGCACCCTCTCTAACTCACAGCAACGCCTATTTTGCAAGCAACAAAACAAGCAAGGAAGAAGAGAGGCCCGCTGCCGAAGCCAAGAGGACCCAATGCTTCGAGGCCACCAACGCACCCCTGAACCGGAAGGTGGTGACCAGCCCTCAGAGCCCCCAAAAGTCGGACTGCCAACCCAACTCACCCACCGAGTCCAGCAGCAGTAAGACCGCCTGTATCAGTCCGAGTGCCGCGTCGGCAAAGAGTCCCACCGATCTCAAGGCATGCAACTGGAAGAAGTACAAGTTTATTGTGCTCAATTCGCTCAACCAGAATGCCAAGGAGGAGGGGCCCGAACACACCGAGGCTGGGACGCTCTCCCCGCAGCCGTACGTCCCCTCGTTGACGTGCCAGCAGTCCCTGGAGCCTGAGAACATGGATGTGCAGTCCCCAACCAAGCTCAACATCAATGGGGAAGACTCAACTATTCCACAAGCGAGCCGCCTAAACAATATTCTTAACAGGTATATGGAAGCCCTCTTACTTCTTATGTCAGTAGTGGGTGGGCGTGTCGGTGTGTATGTATGTGTAGAAGTGGATGCTACTAGTGGTGTCTCCTCCAAATTCTCACCTGGTCTGGTCTTACTGACCACTGGATCCTAAAAGATATTATGAGTTAGGGCCGTATTTTGCAGCTTCAACAACTTCAGCATGGGTGGACTTCAACTCCCAGAATTCCCCAGCCAGCTACCATTTTAGGAGGAGAAGTCCGCATGTTTTCGAGTGGCTGAGAATGGGAAAATGCTGAATTTATTTAATCCAAACATCTCTTCCCAACCCCGTATCCTCCAGGAGTGCTTTACTTGGGTGTCAATGTAATCTATACACCCACGAAACTCTTGTTGTGACCTTTAACTGGGTGAAACGGTGGGGTCGTAAAGCAACAACTTTTGAACCAAGGTACCTCAAATGCCCTGGTTTTCAGAATACGTTCACAATCTGGGATCCATAATTTCTGAGGGGATGACATTTGGAGAATTGTAGTTGCGTTGATGCTACTGGCAGTTGCTACCGAACTGGGCTGTTTCTGCAATCACAGGATATTCAGCTTTGATGTTCTGTGACAGTTTCCCAGGCATTCTAGTAATCCCTTACTCAGTCTTCCACCAAAAACCACTTATCTGCCAGCAAGGAAGGGAAGAAAAGAGATGGAGGGAAAGAGAGAGGGAAGGAAGGAAGGAAAGGAAGGAAAGAAGAAAAGGGAGGAAGGGTTAAATTCTAGCTAGGAGTAAATTGCGAGGGGAAAAATCTTCCAGATTTTGATAGCTCCATGAATTTTGTTTTCTCTGGCTGTTGAGAAGCAGGCCCTCCATTATGCTATAATTGTATTCACACAACACCCCTGTCTCCCCGTGTCAGCTAGAGAGCAAATCCCTGTATTTGTGTGAGATGCTAAGTGAGTTTTAGCATTGTGTGAACCTAGGTTTAGGAGTTGTGTGAACTCAGCTGTGTTTACTGGGTTTAGGGTTCGGCATACAATGTTGTTTGTAGTAACTGGGTTAATTTGGGGTGTATGGGATGCACATAAGCAACTGGCAACCTATTGCTAAATCTACACTTCAGGCAGTTTGATTAACAGGGATACAAATCTAAGTGAGTTGTAACAGGACAAATATTGGTTTGTGCATCTTGGTTTATGGCGCAACTCAACAATTCTCAAACATTCTTGGGGTTCCCTTTATCTTAAAAAAGATTGGGGAACCCAAAGAGTTTGGCTAATGTGCGTTACATCTATCGATACTCTCTGTGCTACAGGTGGTCCTTGACTTACAATGATCCATTTAGTGACCATTCAAAGTTACAATGGCACTGAAAATGTGACTTATGAGGGTTTTTTCACACTTATGACCCTGTGGTCAAAATTCAGACGCTTGGTAACTGGCTTATATTTACGACGGTTGCAGTGTTGTGTGATCCTTTTTGCGACCTTCTGACAAGCAAAGTCACTGGAAAAATCAGATTCATTTAACAACTGTGCTACTCACTTAACAATTGCAGTGATTCTCTTAACAACGGCAGCAAGAAAGGTCGTAAAATGGGTTAAAATTCACTGAACAACTGTTCTCGCTTAGCAGGAGAAATTGTGGTCGTAAATTAAGGACTACCTGTAAAACGGAGGCATTTTAAAATATTTATCTACGAGCTTCGCTACAAAACTATGTGGTCGGCCTAGTTTTGGGGGAGGAAAATAATGGGGGGGAAAAATTCTGCCTCTGCCTACCAGCATCCGTTGATATTCATCTGGCTAGCGTCTTGTCAGTATGTGAGGGCTGTTTGGAAACTGAAACAGTATTTGCTGTGTGAGCAAGAAGGAGACAGCAAGGAGCCTAGGCGTGGCTTAGCTCAACTATTCTGTACTAAAGCTGCTTGGTGCTCTGAAACTGAACCTGAAACTTCACTCCTGTTTGTGTTTTGCCTTTGGAAGAGATTTCTTTTTAGGTGGGGAGGGGGAGTAGAACTCCTTAGCATCAGAGCGTGTTAATAATAATAATAATATAGGAAATACTCTAAATGCTCTGATGGTCATTTCGATAAATCCTTTCTTAGTGAGCCCCTAGAAGCCAAGAGGAACATATATGCCAAATTTCAAGTTTATAGGCTTGACGGTTCTGGAGATTTTGTGATGATGCGTGAGGGGTATTTCGCTTTTATAGAGAGAGATTTAACTTCCTGGACAAGGCCTCGAGGACCCTCTGCGGTTGCCAAATACACTTGAAGAAGCTTCGGCCAAATGTGATAGTCGAGTAAAAAACCGTGGTTTAGCTCAACCCCTGGCGAATCAAAGGGCAGTTTCCCACCAGTGGAGGTTAGTCTTAAACCAGTTTCTTGCTCCTTAGGTCACTTGATGGTTCTCCTCGGAGCAGCGAGGACCAGTCCCCGTTGTACCTGCATTCGTCCAAGTGTAGCTCATGCGGTTCTCGATCGCCGCAGCATTCGGAAATGTGCCTTCATACCCCTGGATCCAACTTCGGAGAAGAAATGGGGGAAACCCAGTCTGAATATTCAGATTCCAGTTGTGGTAAGTCCACAAAAGTTTCCTGATGCTTTTTGGGGCGATCTTTGGGTTTGTCAAAGGATGTCTTGACTCCTTGCCTCGATATACCGAGCAGGCGGATGTTTATTCCTGCTTAAAGATAGATTCTGCTGAGGGAGGGAGGCTCATCTTTTGCAGATGGGCTCAGTTTAATACAGGTAGTCCTCGAATCACAACCATTTGTTTAGAAGACCGTTTGACGTTCCAATGGCACTGAAAAATATTGATTTATGACTGGATCTCGTGCTTATGACGGCCTCGCACATATGACTGGGCCTCACACTTACGGCCACTGCAGCATCCCCATGGTCACATGAACGAAATTCAAGTGGGTCATGTGATCACCATTTGCCAGGTTCACTTAATGACTTTTTGATTCACTTAACAACCATGGCAACAAAGGCCATAAAATGGCCACCAACTCATATTTATGATGGTTCCAGGATCCTGGGGTCATGTGATCCCCTTTGGCAACCTTCTGACTCCTGCAGGGATTCATTTAACAACAGTGGCAAGAAAAATTCTTAAGAAGGGGGAAATTCACTTAACAACAGTCTTGCTCAGCAACAGAAATTTTGGGCTCAATTTTGGTCTTAAGTCGAGAACTACCTGTCAAGTTCAATTCAAAAAAATCTTACTTCTTTCGATATGATTTTGCTGTAGCTTGAAAAATATTATTATAAAGGTAGTCCTTGATTTACTGCAATTCATTTAGTGACCGTTCAAAGATACAGTGGCACTGAAAGTAACGATTTATGACCGTTTTTCACACTTGTGGCCTTTGTAGCATCACCAGGATCACGTGATCAAAATTCACAATTGACTCATATTTATGAGGGTCACAGTGTGCCCGGGGGGGGGGGGCATGTGATCCACTTTTGAGACTGTCTGAGAAGCAAAATTCATGGGGAAGCTGGATTTGCTTAACGACCCTGTTTCTAACTTTAACAATTGCTGTGATTCACTTAACAGCGGTGGCAAGGGAGGTCGTAAAATGGAGCGAAACCCACTTCACAAATGTCTCACTTGGCAAAAAGAATTTTCGGGCTACATTGTGGTCGTAATTCGAGGACTACCTGTAGTGTGATATTCCATTTTATATTAGAATAATATTACATCCCAACATTTATTCGTGGCTGAGGGCTGTTCCATCACATGGTGCTGTACAAACATGTTCTGCCTTCTCATCATGGCGCCTTAACCGGGTTTATGAATGGGCCATCCGCGGGTCAGAGGCGCACCTTGCCCTCGGGCAATCCCAAACAAACCAGGATTAACCAAGACCAATCTCGGGTCTATGATTGATCTTCGGTCTTTGGCGCAAATCTGGACACGGGCTAATCCTGGCTTGTTCTTTGGCAGCAAGGCGAGGGGGCCACCCCATGCCCTGGTTGGAGGGCAGCCCAGTGTGGTGCGGTTACCCGCATTATTCTCATCCGCGTCCCCCTCCTCTTCCTCTCCGACAGAAACCCGGTCATTTTTCTGCAAAGAGTGCCAGTGCCCGTTTTCGGAAGAGGCCGCGTTCAAGAAACATTCCCTGCAAACGCACAGTGACAAACCCTACAAGTGTGACCGTTGTCAGGCCTCGTTTCGCTACAAGGGGAACCTAGCCAGTCACAAAACCGTGCACACAGGTACAACGTCCCCCACAGTGGTGGGTTTCCACATTTTTTCCTACCGGTTCTGTGTGCGCCTAACGTGCTTTGTGCGTGTGGGTAGGGCTCAAATACAGACCTCTGTCAATGCTGGTGAGCTGCCTGAACTGTTTTTGTTTTTTTTTTACCTCAGCTGAGGTGCAGCAATCGGGCAAGTCAGCTGAGCTTCGCGTATGCCCACAAGGCTCAAATACTGGTGACCTGCCTGAACTGTTTTTTACCTCAGCTGAGGCGTGGCAATTGTACAAATCAGCTGAGCTTCGCGTGTTCGCACAGGGCTCAAATACAGATCTCCGTCAACGCTGGTGAGCTGCCTGAACTGTTTTTTATCTCAGCTGAGGTACGGCACTTGCGCAAATCAGCTGAGCTTTGCGTGTTCGCACAGGGCTCAAATACAGATCTCCGTCAATGCTGGTGAGCTGCCTGAACTGTTTTTTACCTCAGCTGAGGCACGGCAATTGCACAAATCAGCTGAGCTTCGTGTGTTCGCACAGGGCTCAAATACAGATCTCCGTCAACGCTGGTGAGCTGCCTGAACTGTTTTTTACCTCAGCTGAGGTACGGCACTTGCGCAAATCAGCTGAGTTTCGTGTGTTCGCACAGGGCTCAAATACAGATCTCTGTCAACGCTTGTGAGCTGCCTGAACTGTTTTTTACCTCAGCTGAGGTACGGCACTTGCGCAAATCAGCTGAGTTTCGTGTGTTCGCACAGGGCTCAAATACAGATCTCCGTCAATGCTGGTGAGCTGCCTGAACTGTTTTTTACCTCAGCTGAGGTACGGCACTTGCGCAAATCAGCTGAGTTTTGCGTGTTCGCACAGGGCTCAAATACAGATCTCTGTCAACACTGGTGAGCTGCCTGAACTGTTTTTTACCTCAGCTGAGGCACGGCAATCGCGCGAATCAGCTAAGCTTCACACATGCGTGCAGTGCTCAAATATAGACCTCTGTCAATGCTGGAAAGCTGTCAGAACTGTTTTTTTTTTACCTCAGCTGAGGTACGCAATTGTGAAAATCAGCTGAGCTTTGCGCATTTGTGCACAGGGCTCAAATACAGATCTGATGCAGTTGCCGAATTTTGACCACGTGGTTGTAGGAATGCTGCAACGGTCGTAAAGTGTGAAAAACAGCCACAAGTCCATTTTTCAGTGCCGTTGTCACTTCCGATGGTCACTAAACCCATCGTTGTAAGTCGAGGACTACCTATAAAGCAGTATCCCACCGTTGTGGGTTGCAAACTCCACTCCTTTGATACATGGGAGGTGGGGGCCGTGGGACGTCTCATGCATGCCAGAAAAAGGGACAAAGTTTGCTCCTGGGAATTGGGGGAGGAGTCTTTTCACAGCCCCATCCGAGTCAGATCTGGGTCTCGAGCAGGGGATTCTGGGAAATGTCATCTCCTTCCTTGGAAACAGCCTGGAGAATATGACTTTTGGAGGGGGAGGGGGGAGCTGAGCCATGTGTTTTGTAAAGCACTCTGTGATCTGTGACAACCCCACCCCTGAGACCCTCAAATGTTGGCTTGTAAAAAAAACCCCCAAAATTGTTTCGCCATGGGCCCTGTGGAAACGTTGGCCAACTCGGCCTGGGGGGGGGGGGATCTGGACCCATGGGACTTCAACTCCCAGCAGCCTCAGCTAGGAAAGCCTTGGGAATCCTGGAAGTTGAAGTCTTGGGGCGATCCAAAATTTTGTGGTATCCCGTGAGGATTAGACAGCCTAAACTTTGGAAAAAAAGTGTTATTAAAAGGGGATGCCAAATTTGTGAGTTTTGTAGTTTTTTTTCTCAATCTGGACCACTTTAAGAGGGGTGGGACTTCAACTCCCAGAATTCCCCAGCCAGAATTCCCTGGGTGGGGAATTCTGGGAGTTGAAGTCCCACTCCTCTTAAAGTGGTCCAGATTGAGAAACACTTGTCTTAGACAAACCTTACTGCTCTTTTTGGGACCAAGCGGCTAGGTTAGTAGATTGAGGGAACGTAGTAGATGTAATTTACCTTAAAGTTCCCCCATATTGGCTGGGGAATTCTGGGAGTTGAAGTCCAACCCCTCTTCAAATTTCAGAGACACGAATGTAGAAATTCAAATGTTTGACCAAGAACTTTGCATTCAAAGCTCTGGTGTTGGTTTGCGTGCAAAGAACTTTGCAATGCTAAAAACCTTTCGTTGGTCGAAACAGGCGAGAAGCCCTACCGTTGCGGCATCTGCGGGGCACAGTTCAACCGACCAGCCAACCTCAAGACACATACGCGGATCCACTCCGGGGAGAAGCCTTACAAATGTGAAACTTGCGGAGCCCGCTTCGTGCAGGTTAGTCAAAAGATGTTTGATCCGCCTGAACAAATCTTTAAACCTTTTGGGACACACAGGTGTCGATTGTTGCCCCCTCTATCCTTGTGAGAGGCGGTAGGAGCGGTGGCGGCCTCCTCGGGTCAAAGAAGTCAAGATGGCGGATGCCATGGGTGCGATGGGAGCTGGGCCTTTTGAAACGTTAGAGTGCTGCAGGGTTTGGATTGCACTTCCCTGGTAGCCATCTTGACTTTTTTCACCAACCCTGGCTAGCAAATGCCACAGAGCCAATGAAGGGAACCTTCCCAAATTGTCAGTTAGAGAAATGTGAAGGAGATAGATTGTTTTTAAATTATAGAGAGATGATGGATGATTGAAGAGAGAGAGAGGGAGATGATAGATAATCATAGATAGAGATAGTTAGATAGAGATAATTGATAGATGATAGATAGATAATAGGTACAAAGTAATGATAGATGACAGAGATAGATAGATAGAGAGAGAGAGAGAGAGAGAGAGAGAGAG
>CM066331.1:711819-716819 GCA_033807585.1 Hydrophis major
GGAAGAAAGGAAGGAAGGAGAGATGGGAAAGAATTGGAGGGAAGGAGGGAAGGAAAAAAGGGAAGGAAGAAAGGAAGGAAGGAGAGATGGGAAAGAGTAGGAGGGAAGGAAAGGAAGAAAGGAAGGAGCGGGACAGGAGAGAAAGAATTATAGAATAACAGAGTTGGAGGAGACCTTGGAGGTCTTCTAGTCCAACCCCCTGTCCAGGCAGGAAACATTAAACCACTTCAGACAAGTGGCTGTCCAGCCTCTTCTTAAAAACTCCCAGTGTTGGAGCACTTACAACGGCTGGTGGCCAGTGGTCCCACTGGTTAATTGTTGTCACTGTCAGAAAACTTCTGCTTGGTTCTAGGTTGCTTCTCTCCCGGATGAGTTTCCTTACTGAAACTAATAATAGGAGGACAGAAAGAAAAAAAAAAAAAGGAAGGAAGGGAGAGAGGGAAGGGAAGGGAGAAAGAAAAGGAAAAGAAGGAAGGAAGCAAAAGAAGGAAGAGAAGGAAGGAAAGAAAAAAGAACAAAAAAAAAAGATTTAATTTCTGATTGAGCTGCACACCTTTCTGAGGCCTAAATGGCTGGAAAACACTTGTCCAGTGTCCCCAATCTGATTCTAATAAAAATAATTCTGATTTCTCATTCAGAAAAGGCCCCTTTCATTTGTAACTCACCTTTACACAACTCGCATCACCTGGTGACAGAATTCACCCGGGTTTTAAAGGTTCACCTGATATCAGTGAAGCCACTATCTGCAAAATCACCAAAAAGGACCATTAACCAGTCACCCAGCCAGCTTTTGTGCCTAAAACTGGAACTCCCTGTCTCCTGGTGATTGACCCAAAGTCACCCATCCGGCTTTCATGCCAAAGGCGGGACCAGAATCACCACATCCATGCCTGTGGGGTACCTCAAGGTTCTCTATTGGAACCAGTACTCTTCAACATCTTCATAAACCATTTAGATGAGGGGCGATGTGAAGTATTCAAACCACTTTATAAGGCCTTGGTGCAGGGTTGGGATTCTACCGGTTCGCACCTATTCGCTAGAACTGGTTGTTAACCTTCTAAGCAGTTCGGATAACCGGTTGTTGGAAGAAATTACAGGGCTAATCCTGTAAGGAAGGCAGGAAGGAAACATTCTGGGGTTGCTTACAAAAACTGCTTCTCCGTTAACCCTGATTACATTCTTGGCAGGACTAGACTTCCTGTCTCTGGAACTTCTCTGGAGTTTTTTTCCCCTCCTTTGCTTGGGTGGAGGGACCATTCAAAGTTACAATGGCACTGAAAGAAAGTGACTTATGACCCTTTTTCACACTTACAACTATTGCAGCATCCTCACAGTCATGAGAGGCCAGGCGAGGAGATGCGTGCCTCGATGTGAGTGATGTTGAGTTGGCCACGGCCAGCCAATAACATGACCACCAAGCCGTGTCCACCCAGTCACATGACCACTGAGCCATGCCCACCACCTAAGCCACGCCCACAGAACCGGTTGCTAAAAATTTTGAATCCCACCCCGGCCTTGGTGGCACCACATTTGGAATCCTTCATCCTCCACAGACCATTCTCATCCCGGTCATTCATATTTCGAACTGTTACCATCAGGGAGACGTTATAGGTGTCTTAAAATGAGGACAAATGGTCAGTGGAACTGCTTGCCACCACAAGTTGTGGATGCTCCATCGCTGGAAGTTTTTAAGAAGAGACTGGACAGTCCACTTGTCTGAAATGGGATAAATAAGGTCTCCTGCTTGAGGAGAGGGTTGGACTAGAAGACCTCTGAAATCCCTTCCAGCCTTCGTATTCTATGAAGGAAGGGAGAGAGGGAGGGAGGAAAAAGAAATGGAGAGAGGGAGGGAAAGAAAGAAAGAAATGTAGAAAAGGAAGAAGAAAAGAAAGGAAAAGAAAGAAGGAAGGAAGGAAAGGAGGGAGGGAGGAAGGGAGGGAGGAAGGAGAGGGAGGGAGGGTAGGAAGGAAGGGAGGGAAGAAGGAAGGAAGGAAGGAAGGAAGGAAGGAAGGAAGGAAGGAAGGAAGGAAGGAAGGAAGGAAGGAAGGAAGGAAAGAAGAGAGGGAGGGTAAAGGAAGAAATAGGGAGGGAGGGAGGGAAGGAAGGAAAGAAGGAAGGAAGGAAGGAAGGGATGAAGGAAGGAAGGAAAGAAGGGAGGGATGGAGGAAGGGAGGAAGGAAGGAAGAAGGAAGGAAGGAAGGAAGGAAGGAAAGAAGAAAGGAAGGAAGAAAGGAAGGAAAGAAGGGAGGGAGGGAGGGTAGGAAGGAAAGAAGGAAGGAAGGAAAGAAGGGAGGGAGGGAGGGAGGGAGGAAGGGATGAAGGAAGGAAAGAAGGAAGGAAAGAAGGTAGGGAGGGTAGGAAGGAAGGAAGGAAGGAAGGAAAGAAGGAAGGAAAGAAAGAAGGAAGGGAGGGAGGGAGGAAAGAAGGAGAGGGAGGGAGGGTAGGAAGGAAGGAAGGAAAGAAGGAAGGGAGGAAGGAAGGAAGGGAGGAAGGAAAGAAGGAAGGAAAGAAGGGAGGGAAGGAGGAAGGAAGGAAGGAGAGGGAGGGAGGGTAGGAAGGAAGGAAGGAAGGAAAGAAGGAAAGAAGGAAGGAGGGAAAGAAGGGAGGGAGGGAGGAGAGGGAGGGTAGGAAGGAAGGAAAGAAGGAAGGAAAGAAGGAAGGAAGGAGGGAGGGAAAGAAGGGAGGGAGGGAGGAAGGAGAGGGAGGGAGGGTAGGAAGAAAGGAAGGAAAGAAGGAAGGAAAGAAGGAAGGAAGGAAGGAAGGAAGGAGGGAAAGAAGGGAGGGAGGAAGGAAGGAGAGGGAGGGAGGGTAGGAAGGAAGGAAGGAAAGAAGAAAGGAAGGAAAGAAGGAAGGGAGGGACGGAGGGAGGAAGCGAGGGAGGGACGGAGGGAGGAAGGAAGGGAGGGAGGGAGGGAGGGTAGGAAGGAAAGAAGGAAGGAAGGAAAGAAGGGAGGGAGGGAGGGAGGGAGGAAGGAAGGGAGGGAGGGAGGGAGGGTAGGAAAGAAGGAAGGAAGGGATGAAGGAAGGAAAAAAGGAAGGAAAGAAGGTAGGGAGGGTAGGAAGGAAGGAAGGAAGGAAAGAAGGAAGGAAGGAAAGAAGGAAGGGAGGGAGGGAGGGAGGGAGGAAGGAAGGAGAGGGAGGGAGGGTAGGAAGGAAGGAAGGAAGGAAAGAAGGAAGGAAGGAAGGAAAGAAGGAAGGAAGGAAAGAAGGAAAGAAGGAAGGAGGGAAAGAAGGGAGGGAGGGAGGAGAGGGAGGGTAGGAAGGAAGGAAAGAAGGAAGGAAAGAAGGAAGGAGGGAAGGAGGGAAAGAAGGGAGGGAGGGAGGGAGGAGAGGGAGGGAGGGTAGGAAGAAAGGAAGGAAAGAAGGAAGGAAGGAAAGAAGGAAGGAAGGAAGGAGGGAAAGAAGGGAGGGAGGAAGGAAGGAGAGGGAGGGAGGGTAGGAAGGAAGGAAGGAAGGAAGGAAGGAAGGAAGGAAGGAAGGAAGGAAGGAAAGAAGGGAGGGAGGAACGGGGGAGGAAGCGAGGGAGGGACGGAGGGAGGAAGGAAGGGAGGGACAGAGGGAGGAAGGGAGGGAGGGAGGGAGGGAGGGAGGGTAGGAAGGAAGGGAGGGAGGGAGGAAAGAAGGAAGGAAGGAAGGAAGGAAGGAAGGAAGGAAAGAAGGAAGGAAGGAAAGAAGGAAAGAAGGAAGGAAGGAAAGAAGGAAGGAAAGAAGGAAAGAAGGGAGGGAGGAAGAAAGGAAAGAAGGGAGGGAGGGAGGGAAGGAAGGAAGGAAGGAAGGAAGGAAGGAAGGAAGGAAGGAAGGAAGGAAGGGGGAATGAGAAGAGAGGAAGGAAAGAACGAAGGGAGGGAGGAAGCGAGGGAGGGATGGATGGAGGAAGGAAGGGAGGGATGGAGGGAGGAAAGAAGGAAGGAAGGAAGGGAGGGAGGAAGGAAGGAAGGAAGGAAGGAAGGAAGGAAAAAGAGGGAGGGAGGGTAGGAAGGAAGGAAGAAAGGAAGGAAGGAAGGAAGGCAATGGATGGAAACTGACCCAGGAGAGATTCAACCTGGAAATAAGAAGAAACTTTCTGACAGTGAGAAGAATCAACCAATGGAACAAAAGTTGCCTTGGGAGCTTCATCCCTGGAGGCTTTCAAGAAGAGACTGGACTCCCATCTGTCAGAAATGGTGTAGGGTCTCCTGCTTGGGCGAGGGGTTGGACTAGATGACCTCCAAGGTCCCTTCCAGCTCTGTTATTCTGTGTTCCTCATCTTTAAAGCTGTAATTAGCTGTGTTCATTTCTCTTCTCACCACAAGGTGGGAGGGCAGGCTAAGATTTGAGCACCTTGCGGAGCAGAAGGTTGGTTTGTTTTTTTTTCCAAACAATAAAAGAAGATGAAAAAAACCTCAGGTAACGCAATTCAACACCACAATACAACACCAAGAAAAAGGCCCTTTTGTGAACAGCGGCTGTAGGCAAGACCCCAACTGGAGATGGGGTCAAGGGAGGCTGCCTGGAGATCGGTCAGAAATATGCCACAACGTAAGCCTTCAGCTGCATTACAGAAAGAGTCCTTGAATTACAGCCGTTCATTTAGTGACCAAAGTTAAAACAGCACCGGAAAAAGTGACTCAGGACTGATTTTTTTTTTTTCATAACTTAGGACCGTTGCGGTTTGCCCATCGTCACATGAACAAAAATTCAGAGGCTTGGCAACTGGCATGTATTTATGACTGTTGCATTGAGGGGGTGTCACGTAATTGCGACCTTCCATCCAGCAAAAGTCTAAGGAAGGGAAGCCGGATTCATTTAATGACCGTGTTCCTAACTTAACCGCTGTGGCGATTAAAGAACTGGCAGCAGGAAGTTATGGGCAAAGCTCACTTTCATAGAACAACAGAGTTGGAGGGGGTCCTCCAAGGTCATGTAGTCCAACCCCCTGCTCGAACAGGAGAGTCTATTCCAAACGTTAGCCTCTACCCAGGATCGAACTCATAACACTCCTGATTGTGATGAGGTGAGAG
>CM066331.1:721819-789319 GCA_033807585.1 Hydrophis major
TCTTAATTTTCCCGAATAAAGTTCTTGTCTTTCCCATTTGGGGGAAGGCCTGAAGGACTGAATTTGTTGGGGGATTATCTGAAGAAGATTTCCCTATCGATAGAAAAATAATATGTATAGCTCTGGGTTGAATTGGGGCCTCTGCAACTGATGAGGTTCCCTAGTTGGGTCTTGAAATGTCTGCAAGGAGATAACTAAGCTCAGAGAGCACCAAGGACCCCACAGTCCTCCTCCTCCTCCTCTCCACAACCTCCCCTCCCTTCTAGCACTGATTATGTTCCTGTCAACCTTGGAAGGCATTTTTTACTTGGAAGCTTTGAGGCTGCCACATTCCGTGCCTGGGAATTTTTTTTGAGAGGGGGGATTTCCCAGTGAGGTAGATTAGACACAACAACACTCTTCCTTAGAGGTCAAGGACAAGTTGCCCTGCACCTGGAGGGGAGTGCCTGGAGGGATGTCTCCAGTTGGGGCGAAGATTTGATTGGGCCATGTGATGTGTTAAGTTCTGCGCATGGGCGCAAGGAACGGAGACGAGACGGTGAACAGTGAACTTCAACTCTTTATTAATCATTGTGGAACAGAGCAAAACTCTAGGGCAGCAGCAGCCCTTTTTATAGGCAAGCTGCTGATCTAGTAACCAATAAGAAACATGAAGCATTAGCTCCTTTAACCAATGAGAGAGGCCCGCTAATAGCCAATCAGATTCTTCTGAACGGACCAATTCGATATCACTATTATTGGCCAATCAGAAGTGCAGGGCTAGAACCCTGCACTTTTCTAAAGGTTTTAATAAACTTTATTTAAGCACTTTTATTAATTCATAACACCCCTTCCCCCCGAGTTCTGTTTAAGGGGTGCGGTGACGTAATCTCTGAGGTAGGAAGGTTGTTTTGACTGTCTATTGGAATTATGCTGTCCCACCAGTTCTTGTCTATAACCTTGTTTTGGCGGGACGTTTTCTGGCAAGTCAGGTGCTGGTGGTTCTCCATTGGAAGACTCGGTGCCGCTAATGTCCTCGTTGTCCTCTAGCCTTTGCGGACTTACCTCTGACGATGTGTTCCTTTGAGGCGAGCTCACCCCCATCTCTGGTCTTTCTTCATGTGTTACGCCTGAATGCTGACTTCTTCCGTTCGTGTTTTCCGCCATCTCGAATTTGGTTTCTTCAGCATCCCCTCCCCCCTCAGTTTGGGAGTTACCGGAGTCGCGGAAACTAGGTTGTAGCCTCGAGCGAAGCTGATCTATATGGCGCTTCCATATTCTTCCATCGCGGGCTTTCACTTGGTACGACCTGGGTCCAGTGGCTTGGATTACAGTTGCTTCGACCCATAATGGTTCGCCAGAAAGGTTCATGGCGAAAACTAAGTCGCCTACCTTGAATTCGTGGCATTTCCTGCTAGATCCGCAGGGTTTTTCTGGCTTGTATGACGGGTGTAGCCGGTCGAGGTGGGAGTGGAGTTTGCATCCCATTAATAATTCAGCTGGAGTCTTGTTGGTGACACTGTGCGGAGTGATGTGTTGAAGAAGGAGTATCCTGTTTATCTTATCTTCGATATCCCCATAGTCCATTTTATATAGGGTTTTTTTGACGAACTGTACCATGCACTCGGCTCTTCCGTTAACCGCAGGGTGCGCCGGCGAAGTTACCGCATGGCGAATACTGCGGTCTGCCAAATATTGTTCAAAAGGAAGCGCGATAAACTGGGGGCCGTTGTCGGATACCAGAACGTCTGGCAGTCCATGTGTCACGAATAATCTGTTCAACTTCCGGATGACGGATTCAGTTGTGGTACTTTTCATTTCGTGGATCTCAAGCCAGTTTCAGTAGACATCCACAATTAAGAGGAATGTGTGTCCCTTAGTAGGTCCTGCAAAGTCAATATGAATACGGGACCATGGTCCCCGGGGCGTTTCCCACTTCGTCGGTGTTGCTTTCGGTGGGGCATTGCTAACTTCCTGGCATTTATAACAAGTCTTTACCCAGGCTTCGATCTGTTTGTCGATACCCGGCCACCACGAGTAGCTTCGTGCGAGCGCCTTCATGCGCACGATGCCGGGGTGGCCCTCATGCAGTGTCTTCAATACCGTTCGTTGTAACCGCTCTGGGACGATGACCCTATCTCCCCAAATGATGCAGCCCTTTTGCGAAAAAAGTTCCATCTGCCGATTCTTGAAGGGGATGAAGTCGTCAGGGATTTGAACTAATGGCCATCCTCGCTCGACCCAGCTAAGAACTCATGCCAAGATGGGATCGCGTTTGGTTTCTATCGCGATATCTCGAGTTGTCAGCGGTGGTGATTGAAGCGTCTCAATCCGGAGCGTTGTAACGATTGTCGACGGTTTCCGGAAGTGGTGCAAAGCTTAGTGCGTCAGCGTGGGGAATGGCTTTCCCCAGGCGGTGTTGCAGCTTATAATTGTATGCAGCCAAGAATTCTGACCAGCGAGTCATTCTGGGAGATAATATATAAGGGGTTGGCTTGTCTCCCGCTGTAGTCCCCAGCAAAGGTTTGTGGTCAGTAACTATAGTAAAAACTCGTCCATATACATATTCATGAAACCGTTTAACAGCAGATACAACAAAGAGCCTCTTTATCGATTTGACTATAGTTACGTTCAGCCTTTGATAAAGTTCTTGAAAAGTAGGCAATAGGGGCTTCACTACCGTTTGGTAACACATGGCTCAAAATGGCTCCTACTCCAAATGGTGATGCGTCAGATGTGATTGTTAAAGGCAAAGTCTCGTTATACTGCATTAAAACAGCATCTGAAGTTAGTAGGTTTTTCACTTGTCGGAACACGTGTTCCTCTCGGTGTCCCCAGACCCAGGTTGCTTTTTTGTCCAACAGAGGATGTAGGGGCTCGGCTACGGTCGCTTTGTGGGGCAGGAAAATGTTGTAAAAATTGATAAGGCTTTGGAAAGCTTGGAGATCAGTCTTATTTCTGGGCTTTGGGGCGTTCTTGATTGCCCTTAGCTTGCTATTGGTGGGGTGAATGCCTTGTTTATCGATTAAGTACCCCAAAAATTCTACTTTATCCGTACATAGTTGACACTTTTTTTTTTTTACTTTAAGGCCAGAGTCTTTAAATTTCTGGAGAACCAGCCTAAGACGCTCCTTTAGTATTTCTCTATTCAGAGCAGCAATTAAGACATCATCAAAGTATGGTACGGCCCCTTTTATTCCCTGTAATAGTCTCTCCATCAAGCTCTGAAAAATCTCTGAGGCTCCACTAACTTCGAATTGGAGTCGGTTGCACTTAAAAGCACCTTGGTGCATAACAATCGTTTGTGCCTCTACCGTTCTTTTATCTACAGGCAGTTTTCTGCCCCCCAGGGAATGGAGAAGGTGTTGTGCCACCGGCACCAGGTAAGCGTTCTGTTGAAGGGCATGATTCAGGATGGCATGGTAGTCCCCACAACTTCTTAACGATCCATCCGGCTTGATGGGTGTTATGATTGGGGTTTCCCAGGGAGCGTGTTCGGTTGGTTCTAACACACCCTGGGCTATTAATTTATCAAGCTGCTCATCAATCTTTGGTTTAAGGGCAAACGGTACTTGACGAGGCTTAAGGCGGATGGGGGCTACTTCAGGGTTAAGGTTAAATGATATCGGGGTCCCCTTGTACTCGCCTAGTTTGTCTGTGAAGACGTCCTGGAATTCCTAGACGAGGGCTTCTTCCCAGTCATTGCTGTTGGTTCGGTGAATGCCGGCTACCTCAATTCCAAGTGGAGCGAACCATTGGAGGCCTAACAAACTAGGCTGATCCCTGTCGACTACGGTCAATGGTAAGGATGCAGTACGATTTTTGAATGAGACACGGACTTGGCTGGATCCAACGACTGGAATTCGGTTTCCCTGATAGTCCTTGAGTATGATTCTTTGGAATCTGAGGTCTTGCCGCTGGACGGCAGGGATTAATTGTTTAAGGGTCTTCCAGGAAACCATCGAGAGGGATGATCCTGAATTGACTTCCATCACGCAGGGCTGGTTTTCGATGGCGACCTTCACCCGGATCTTCTTGGCGTCTAATGATGAGGCGTGACCAATTGTAATGGTTTGGTGTGCCTCTTCTCCTTTCGTTGAATGGGCTAGTGGTTTGTTTCTGTAGGAGTGGTTGTTCCATTGGTGGTTCAAGTGTTCCCGATTCACAGGTCGGCTTCCTGTGGTTTGGTGGTGGTTGGTCCCCCTCTGAAGTGGGCTGGATCCTTGCTTGCTTCTACAGACTCTTCGGATGTGGCCTCTCTTTCCGCAAACATGGCAGAGTGCGTCGAGGAATTTGAAGTCTGATCGTAGGTGGTTTGCCCCACAACCAGCGCATTGATACTGCAATCTCTGGTTACGTTGATGGCGTTGGTCTCGTTCAGACCGGAGCCGGTTGACCTCTTCCTCATCAATTTCTGATGATGATTCGAGGTCCTCAAGGTGGGTTGCCATTGCATGTTCCTCAAGACAAGGTGAGGTTTCGCCGGCGAGTTGGAGGAGCAGGGCGTTGGTGCGGCGCATTCAGGCAGCCGACTTCCTGGTTGCTTCTGCAGCAGTAGCATCAGTGATGGCATCTGTAAGGCTGATGTCGCCTTTTGCCATCAGCTTACTTTGCACATGTGGTGTGTCTAATCCCAGAATTATTCGGACTCTTAGAACTTCTTCGAGGTCAGCGAATCCGCAGAGGCCTCCCAGATTCCGGAGATCCACGATGAAATCTGCAACGCTTTCTCCTTTCCGCTGGTCTCTCTGGTAAAATTCATATCTTCGGACAAGCGTCAGTACGGTAGGTGCATAGTGGGCCCGTAGGAGGGGCTCGAGGATGTCCCAGTCCATGGATTTCACCTCAGCCGGTTTCGCCAGTGCCTTAGCCATCTTAAACACGGTCGGGCCGCAGTGAGTCAGGAATACCGCTCGCTTTTTTCCAGTAGTGGCATCCTTCAAGTTGTTGGTCTCCAGAAACATCTGGAATCGGTCCATATATGAGTCCCAGTCTTCTTGTGCCGGGTCGAATGGAGCGGGTGGTATGGTGCCGCCGGACATGGTCTCCGCCGTTGATGCGCCTTCAGTCACGTGCTCTGTTTAGTGCTCTGTAGTGTTCAGTCAGCTCTGACGTCTCCGTATCCCATCCTCATCGCCAGTGTTAAGTTCTGCGCATGGGCGCAAGAAACGGAGACGAGATGGTGAATAGTGAACTTCAACTCTTTATTAATCATTGTGGAACAGAGCATAACTCTAAGGAAGCAGCAGCCCTTTTATAGGCAAGCTGCTGATCTAGTAACCAATAAGAAACATGAAGCATTAGCTCCTTTAACCAATGAGAGAGGCCCGCGAATAGCCAATCAGATTCTCCTGAACGGACCAATCCGATATCGCTATTATCGGCCAAACATAAGTGCAGGGCTAGAACCCTGCACTTTTCTAAGGTTTTAATAATCTTTATTTAAGCACTTTTACAAATTCATAACACCATGGACTGATGGGTGCAGGGGAGGGATCTTGGATTTCTCTTTTGGGAAGGGAATATAGAATAACAGAGTTGGAAGGGACCTTGTAGGTCATCTAGTCCAACCCCCTGCCCAAGCAGGAGACTCTACACCATTTCTGATAGATGGCAGTCCAATCTCTTCTTGAAAGCCTCCAGGGATGAAGCTCCCACAACTTCCGAAGGCTGTTCCATTGAATATAGAATAATAGAGTTGGAAAGGACCTTGTAGGTCATCTAGTCCAACCCCCTGCCCAAGTAGGAGACTCTACACCATTTTTGATAGAGGGCAGTCCAATCTCTTCTTGAAAGCCTCCAGGGATGAAGCTCCCACAGCTTCCGAAGGCAACTTCTGATCCATTGGTTGATTTTTCTCACTGTCAGAATATTTCTCCTAATTTCCAGGTTGAATCTCTCCTTATTCAGTTTCCATCCATTATTCCTTGTCTGGCCTTTGGATGCTTTGGATAGTAGGTTGACCCCCTTCCTCCTCTCTGGGGCAGCCCCTCAAATATTGGAAGATGCTCTCCTGTCTCCCCTGGTCCTTCTCTTCCCTAGACTAGCCAGGCCCAGTTCCTGCAACCGTTCATCATATGTTTTAGTCTCCAGTCCCCTCATCCTCCTGGTTGCTCTTCTCTGCACTTTTTCCAGAGTCTCAACATCTTTTTTATAGTGGTAACCAAAACTGGATGCAGTACTCTAGGTGTGGCCTTACTAAGGCTTTACAAAGGGGTCTTAGTACCTCCCTTGATCTCAATTGTATCCCTCTGTTAATGCAACTTAGGATTGCATTGGCTTTTTTGGCATGGAATAGGTAACTGTTGTGTATGCAATAAAGATTAATAAAGTGTGAGCTTGGAGTAAGTGCAGGGTTCTGGCCCTGCACTTCTGATTGGCTGTTAAGCGGCAGGACTGGATTGGCCCGTTCCGGGGAATCCGATTGGCCCTTAACAGAGAGTTTCTATTGGTTATAAGAGCTAGTATTCCTAGCTCGTTATTGGTTAAAAGTTACAAGGTTTGCCTATATAAGGCAGGTTTAACTGCTATTGAAGTGAGGAAGTCACAATGTAAATAAAGAGCTGAAGTTCACCGTTCAGAGGCTTGTCTCCATTCTTTCTCACCCATGCCCAAAACATAACAGTAACGATATAACGTGAAACTGGATAAGAAAGTTGAAAATGTAATTATGATTTTATATGTATGTCAAAACCTGCAATCACATTGTTCACTCAAAGAGATGTTTAAAGAATTAAAAAAAAGTTGGAACAAAAAATGAAAAGAAAACCACTAAGCAAAATATCCACCAAACTCAGAGAGCACCAAGGACCCCACAGTCCTCCTCCTCTTCCTCCTCCTCCCTTCCTCCTCCTCTCCACAAACCCCTCCCTCCCTCCTAGCCCTGATGACGTTACCAAGCTGGGTCATGAAATGTCTTCTAGAAGCAAAGCACCAAACTCCGAGAGCTCTGCCGATGAAAGGAGACGCTGCCATTAACAGGCCAAGGAAATGTCATTACGGCCATTACCTGCTTCCAAGCACTTCAAAGGGTACAAGTGGCCCTGACTGGATGGAGAGCAGACATTCAGAGTGGTTAAGTACCGAAGGGGAAGTTCCTTTATGCCAGCACAGACACAAACTTATGCTGACTCAAGCTCAGGCCATGACCTGCTCCTTCCTGTACAAGTGCAAGTTGAACAAAAGAAATAATAATAATAATAATTTTTAAAAACCCAGACAAACCAAATGCAACCTTAGCATCAGAGGGTGGAGAACCGGTAGCGGAAAGTTTGAGTAGTTTGCAGAACCAGCCAATCCCACCTCTTCTCTGCCTCCCATGGATCGGCTGGGTCTCCTTTGGTTGCCCTGATTAGGAGAACGGAGCTGTAAAGCAGGTCAGTGGGGTGGGGAGGGAAGGGGGATTTTATAGTATCCTCCCCCTACCATGCCCATCAAGCCACACCCACAGAACCAGTAGTCAAAAAATTTGAATCCCACCACGGCTTAGCCTTATGCATAAAATCACGTCGTAAAGAGAAGGAACAGACTGATGGGATCAGCAGCGGTTGTCAGGATTCTGGCAGTTACCCCTAATTAAATCATGAGTCTCGAGCCAAAGTTCTAAAACTTAAAAAGGATTTATTGGGAAGTTAACATGCTGGCATTGCCTGGGTGCAGCCGACTCTGAGGCACATCATTCCTTGTCACCCTTGACCCTGGTTTTCCCTCCACCCCCCTGGGTGTATCTTAATTCATATTCTCCAATGGGACACCTCCATAGTGCAAAGTCATCAATCGGGCTTTCTAGTTGGAATTTTGCACGGGAGACACTTCGGTCACCTAGTTCCTAGTTCTGAAAAACTATGTATGGAATGCACTTTCGGTTTCCAAGCTGCCACACTGCTCTTTCCAAACCCCTTTCTGTTGGCAACTCTAAAAAGACCATAGAAGTATTGTATGAGTTGACACCTGGCTCAGGTTGTCTTCCTCCTTTAATAAGACCTAAGGTTCTAACAAGGAACACACCGAGAGGGAAGCTCACCGTTTCTCTTGCAAACCCATCGACCTAACAGGAGATAATCTTTGTAGCTCAGGGGTAGAACTGTGGACTCCTTGGGGCTCTCTGAGCTGGGTGGTTTCCTTGCAGACATTTCACAACCCAAGTCAGCAATAGCATCAGTGCTAGAAGGGTTTGCAGAATGGAGGAGAAGGGGAAGAGGAGGAGAACTGTGGGGTCCTTGGTGCTCTCTGAGCTTGGTGGTTTCCTTGCAGACATTTCATGACCCAGGTAAGCAACAGGAAGGAAGGAAGGAAGAAAGAAAGGAAGAAAAGAGGGAAGGAAGGAAGGAAGGAAGGAAGGAAGGAAGGAAGGAAGGAAGGAAGGAAGGAAGGAAGGAAGGAAGGAAGGAAGAAAAGAAGGAAGGACGAAAAGAAGGAAGGACGAAAAGAAGGAAGGAAGGAGGGAAGAAAGGAAGGAAGAAAAGAGGGAAGGAAGGAAGGAAGAAAAGAAGGAAGGAAGGAAGAAAAGAAGGAAGGAAGGAAGGAAGGAAGGAAAGAAGGAAGAAAAGAAGGAAGGAAGGAAGGAAGAAAAGAAGGCAGGAAGGAAAGAAGGAAGGAAGGAAGGAATAAAAGAAGGAAGGAAGGAAGAAAAGAAGGAAGGAAGGAGGGAAGAAAGGAAGGAAGAAAAGAAGGAAGGAAGGAAGAAAAGAAGGAAGGAAGGAAGGAAGAAAAGAAGGAACGAAGGAAGGAAGGAAGGCCCAATGGGTTCCTCAGAGGGAGATCAAACCTAGAAATAATGAGATATTGAAATAATGAGAAATTTCCTAACCGCAAGGACAACTAACCAGTGGAACAGCTTGCCACCAGCAGTTGTGGCTGCTCCATCACTGGAGGTTTTCAAGAAGAGGCTGGACAGACATTGGCTGAAATGGTAGTATAGGGTTTCCTGCCTAACCAGGGGGTTGGACTAGAAGACCTCCAAGGTCCCTTCCAACTCTGGTTATTCTTTTATTTTAAGATTTTTCTTCCTGGCTCTCTCCATCGCTTCAGGAGTTCTCTAACATTACGAGACACCTCAGAAGGCATCAAAATGCTTTTCTTTTACCAGATTGCTGAATTTGTACATCAGATCTGCCACTTTGGGTAGTCGACGAGGAATCTGTCGCCTCCGATTTGCAGCTCGCTTTGAGTGCAGCCCTCGTGGTTATGTACCGATTGGCGGTTGGGATGGGGGTTACTAAAGAATGTGCGAATGTTTATTCGTTGTGAGGCTTGGTGCAGCAGCAGCCAAAAAAGCTAATGTAATCCTAAACTGCATTAACAATTGAGGGATACAATCGAGATCAAGGGAGGTCCTAATACCCCTCTGTAAAGCCTTAGTAAGGCCACACCTAGAGTAGTGCATCCAGTTTTGGTCACCACACTATAAAAAAGAGGTTGAGACTCTAGAATGAGTGCAGAGAAGAGCAACCAGGATGATAAGGGGACTGGAAGCTAAAACATGATGGATGGTTGCAGGAACTGGGCCTGGCTAGTCTAGGGAAGAGAAGGACCAGGGGAGACAAGATAGCAGCCTTCCAATATTTGAGGGGCTGCCCCAGAGAGGAGGAGGAAGGGGGTCAAGCTATTCTCCAAAGCCCCCAAAGGCCAGACAAGGAACAATGGATGGAAACTGACCCAGGAGAGATTCAACCTGGACATAAGGAGAAACTTTCTGACAGGGAGAACAATCCACCCATGGAATAGAAGTTGCCTTCAGAAGTTGTGGGAGCTTCATCCCTGGAGGCTTTCAAGAAGAGACTGGACTCCCATCTGTCAGAAATGGTGCAGGGTCTCCGGCTTGGGCATGGGGTTGGACTAGATGACCTCCAAGGTCCCTCCCAACTCTGTTATTCTATATTCAATGGAACAGAAGTTGCCTTCAGAAGTTGTGGGAGCTTCATCCCTGGAGGCTTTCAAGAAGAAACTGGACTCCCATCTGTCAGCAATGGTGCAGGGTCTCCTGCTTGGGCAGGGGGCTTGGATTAAATGACCTCCAGGGTCCCCTTCCAACTCTGTTCATCTAATCCTAAACCTTTGGGGGGGAAATAACCGCTTCTTGCAACTGTTACCCAGATGTCTCCAGGGTGTCTCCAGGTGCGAAGAGTTGACTTCCAGCCTCTTTGCATCCGTCTCGTGTCACTAATCAAGACGGTGGAGTTGAACTTCTCCTCTGGAGAACTTCAAAAACTCAACCTGACTTGCGACTTCAGGGCTGGCTGCGCGATGCTCCTCTCCTCCATTTCCTTGGCCTGCTTGGAGGGTTTTCAAGCAAGCAGCAATTAATATTTGCTGGAGTTTTGGAAGATGTTTCTCGTGGCAGAGATCAGAGGGCAAAGGCAAGACAGGGGCATCATTAATCCCCTCGGCTTCCAGCCCCCATGCGCACCTCATGTACCCACCCACCCACTCTGGCACACTAATGAGTCCTGTTTGGGTTTCCTTCATGATCTCGCTCCTCCCCCCCCCCCCAAAAAAAAAAAAAAACCCACGCACAATTTCCCAACACAAATTGGGAAGAAGAAGGCAAAACTTATGGGTTTGTGTTTGTGACTTTTTTTTTACACACACACACATACACACACACATCCCTATGGCGTGTGAACAGAGTTGGTTCTGAGTATCATTCATATTAATCCGATTATTACAGATAATCAGAGTGGGAAGGGACCTTGGAAGTCATCTAGTCCAACCCGCACCCAAGCGGGAGACCCTACACCATTTCTGACCAATGGCCGTCCAGTCTCTTCTTGAAAGCCTCCAGGGATGAAGCTCCCACAATTTCCAAAGGCAATTCTGTTCCATTGAATATAGATTAACAGAGCTGGAAGGGACCTTGGAGGTCATCTAGTCCACCCCCTGCCCAAGCGGGAGACCCTACACCATTTCTGACCAAGGGCCGTCCAGTCTCTTCTTGAAATTCTCCAGGGATGCCGCTCCCACAACTTCCGAAGGCAACTTCTGTTCCATTGAACATAGAATTATAGAGTTGGAAGGGACCTTGGAGGTCATCTAGCCCAACCTTCCATCCCTCAAGCAAGAGACCCTACAACATTTCTGACAAAGGGCAGTCCGGTCTCTTCTTGAAAGCTTCCAGTGATGGAGAAAGGAGGAAGGAAGGAAGAAAGGAAAGGAGGAAGGGAGGAGGGAGGGAGGGAGGGAGGAAGAATAGCAGAATAACAGAGTTGGAACTTGGAAGGGACCTTGGAGGTCATCTAGTCCAATCCCCCACCCAAACAGGAGACCCTAACACCATTTCTGACAGAGGGCAGTCCAGTTTCTTCTTGAAAACCTCCAGGGATGAAGCTCCCACAATTTCCAAAGGCAATTCTGTTCCATTGAATATAGATTAACAGAGCTGGAAGGGACCTTGGAGGTCATCTAGTCCACCCCCTGCCCAAGCAGGAGACCCTACACCATTTCTGACAGAGGGACAGTCCAGTCTCTTCTTGAAATTCTCCAGGGATGAAGCTCCCACAACTTCACAGTACCAATGTTGGTAATCTCTATCAGATTTATCAAATTTAAGTAATCCTCATGATGTTGTTTAAATATACATAGAAAAAAGAAGAAGAAAAAATGTCTGTAAACCTCTAATCTTTGAAATTTAATTAATCCTCATTATATTGTTTAAACTTGCATACAAGATATAAAAAAAATGGCAAAAATTACATTTATCAAATTTAAGTAATCCTCATTATATTGTTTAAACATACATAGTAGAAAAAATATGCCCGACATCTGTAAACTTTGAATTTTTCTATGTGTTATTTTTATTTATTCTATAAAAATTTAATATTGTAATATTTCCCCTATCTAATTTTATTTCTGCCTCTTTCTGGTTATAATCAAGCGGCTTTAATATTTAAAGGGCAATTCTTTCTATCCATCATTTCTTGCAGAATAAAATAGAATGGAATGGAATGGAATAGAATAGAATAGAATAGAAATAGAATAGGAATAGAATTAAGAAGATAAGAGGGGAATTGAATAGAATACAAGAAGAGAGAAGAGAAGGGAAGAGAATTAGAGAAGGGAAGAGAAGAATAGAATAGAATAGAATAGAATAGAATAGAATAGAATAGAATAGAATAGAATGGAATGGAATGGAATGGAATGGAATGGAATAGAATAGAATAGAATATTGGATGAAGAATAAAATAGAATTATTAAGATGTAAAAAGATATGAAATCTCAATACCCCATTCAAATGTATAATAACATATTACAGTACAATTCATCTCTTGTGTATTATACTCGGCTAAGCATTACAGTCAGTGTTGGATGTATATTTTGTGTATATTCGTAGATATTGTACTCTCTAATTGCAAATGGAGATGTGGGTACACTATTTTTCTTATCTTCATTTTTAAGTGCTTTGGTTTAATTGAATTGGGAACAGTTGCTGGGGTGCATCCAGTTTCGTTGTACTTGTACAATGACAATAAAGTTGTTGTTGTTTGTTGTTGTTTTTGTTGTTGCTCTTCTTCTTCTTCTTCTTCTCCTTCTTCTTCTTCTTCTTCTTCTTCTTCTTCTTCTTCTTCTTCTTCTTCTTCTTCTTCTTCTTCTTCTTCTTCTTCTTCTTCTTCTTCTTCTTCTTCTTCTTCAGGGTGACATAGGATAGGATAGGATAGGATAGGATAGGATAGGATAGGATTCTTTATTGGCCAAGTGTGGTTGGACACACAAGGAATTAGTTTTTGGTGCAAATACTCTCAGTGTGAATAAAGAAAAAATAAAATACATTCATCAAGAATCATAAGATACAATACCTAGTGATAGTCATAGGTTACTAATAAGCAATTTCTTTCATTCTTTCTTTCTTTCTCTCTTTCTTTCTTTCTTTCTTTCTCTCTCTCTCTCTCTCTCTCTTTCCTTCCTTCCTTCCTTCCTTCCTTCCTTCCTTCCTTCCTTCCTTCCTTCCTTCCTTCCTTCCTTCCTTCCTTCCTTCCCTCTTTCTCTCCTTTCATCCTTCCCTGGGCCAGTCCTGGAGGCTGAGGAAGGCTCGGACGAAGGCTCTGCATCAGAGGCAGAGATTGGGCCAGGCCAGCCTGGCAGTCAACAGCTGCCTTCAGAGTCGGACAGCAGTGAGGCTGGGGAGCTTCTGGAACTGGTTTCCAGCCTGCGCATGCACAGACCTTCTAAAAGTAAGGAGCAATTAAGAATTCAGGGTTGATGTGGGAGTAAGGCCACAGGGGAACGATGAATGGCCCCTCCCATCAGGAGTAAAGGAGGAGGAAAAGGGAAGGGGGCTTTTGCAGGAAACAACTCGCTCATTCGGTCGTTTGTTCATTCCAGCCTCGTGGAGATTTGTCTATAAACCCAGCCTTCCCTGCCAACAGTGAGCGTGGAACTATTTACCGGGAAGCATTTCAAGATTGATAAAGGTCTAAGATAATGAGTTTCCCTTTGTGAGACTGTTTGCCAAGCCGTTGGCTGACCGTGAATGAAATAAATTCACATTATTGTAAATAAAGAGGTTTTTGCCAGGACTCAGAATTGACTGAGTGCTTTTTGATTAGGCCTAGGACAGAGCAGGATGAGAATTCACCCTCTCCTGGTGATTGGCCCAAAGTCACCCAGCCAACATTCAAACCGAAAGTGATACTAGAATTCACCTTTTCCTGGTGAAAGTCACCCAGCCAACATTCAAACCTAAAGTGATACTAGAATTCACCTTTTCCTGGTGGTTGGCCCAAAGTCACCCAGCCAACATTCAAACCGAAAGTGATACTAGAATTCACCTTTTCCTTGTGAAAGTCACCCAGCCAACATTCAAACCTAAAGTGATACTAGAATTCACCTTTTCCTGGTGATTGGCCCAAAGTCACCCAGCCAACATTCAAACCGAAAGTGATACTAGAATTCACCCTCTCCTGGTGATTGGCCCAAAGTCACCCAGCCAACATTCAAACCGAAAGTGATACTAGAATTCACCCTCTCCTGGTGATTGGCCCAAAGTCACCCAGCCAACATTCAAACCGAAAGTGATACTAGAATTCACCTTTTCCTGGTGAAAGTCACCCAGCCAACATTCAAACCTAAAGTGATACTAGAATTCACCTTTTCCTGGTGATTGGCCCAAAGTCACCCAGCCAACATTCAAACCGAAAGTGATACTAGAATTCACCATTTCTTGGAGAAAGTCACCCAGCCAACATTCAAACCTAAAGTGATACTAGAATTCACTGTTTCCTGGTGAAAGTCACCCAGCCAACATTCAAACCTAAAGTGATACTAGAACTCACCTTTTCCTGGTGATTGGCCCAAAGTCACCCAGCCAATATTCAAACCTAAAGTGATACTAGAACTCACCCTCTCCTGGTGATTGGCCCAAAGTCACCCAGCCAATATTCAAACCGAAAGTGATACTAGAATTCACTGTTTCCTAGTGAAAGTCACCCAGCCAACATTCAAACCTAAAGTGATACTACAACTCACCTTTTCCTGGTGATTGGCCCAAAGTCACCCAGCCAATATTCAAGCCAAAAGTGAAACTAGAATTCACCGTTTCCTGGAGAAAGTCAGCCAGCCAACATTCAAACCTAAAGTTATACTAGAATTCACTGTTTCCTGGTGAAAGTCACCCAGCCAACATTCAAACCTAAAGTGACACTAGAACTCACCTTTTCCTGGTGATTGGCCCAAAGTCACCCAGCCAATATTCAAACCAAAAGTGATACTAAAACTCACCCTCTCCTGGTGATTGGCCCAAAGTCACCCAGCCAATATTCAAACCAAAAGTGATACTAGAATTCACTGTTTCCTGGTGAAAGTCACCCAGCCAACATTCAAACCTAAAGTGATACTACAACTCACCGTTTCCTGGTGATTGGCCCAAAGTCCCCCAGACAGCTTTCACGATGCCTAAGGCAGGACTAGAACTCCCAGTTTCTAGCACGGTGCACTACCTGATTCTTTGTTGCAGAGATGGCAACTGTCAACAAAGCTGCAATTCGGAGGGGCTGAGCAGGGGAGCCCCCTCACCCCTCAAACGTCCAATTCATTGTGAGTTCTGTGTGGTTTTGTTCACCCCACAAAAAAGTTGAGATTCATTAATTTGAACAAAAAGTGTCGGGCGGGCGCAGTTGAACCCAGACTAATTTGAGCCCGAGCCCTTTGACAAACTATTATTTTTGCAAAACATGGATCGTTTAACCAAATGTAATTGTTGTTATGTTGTAATTAATCATCCAGGCGCACCAAATCAATGGTGCTGTCTTAGGGGAAAGCATTTGACTCACAAATGCTTGTAAGTCTCCGTGTTTATTTATGGTCTCTCTCTCTCTCTCTCTCTCTCTCTCTCTCTCTCTCTCTCTCTCTCTCTCCACACACACACACACACTCTCCTTGGTCTATTGGACAGGTGGTGCCACACAAGTCAAGTGATTCAGCATCTAACACATACACATTAAAAGCAGGGAATACAGCTGGAAGGGACCTGGGAGGTCTTCTAGTCCAGTCTCTTCTTAAAAGTCTCCAGTGATGGAGCCCCCACAACTTCTGGAGGGAAGCAGTTCTACTGATTAATTGTCCTCAACTGTTAGGAATTTTCTCCCTCCTTCCTTCCTTCCCTCTGTTCCTCCTTCCTTCCCTCCCTCCATCCTTCCTTCCTTCTTTCCTTCCTTCCTTCTTCTCTCCCTCCTCCCTCTTCTTCCTTCCTTCTTCTCTCCCTCCCTCCCTTCCTCCTTCCTTCCTTCTCTCCCTCCCTCCCTCCCTTCCTTCTTCCTCCCTTCTTTCCTTCCTTCTTCTCTCCTCCCTCCTTCCTTCCTTCCTTCTCTCCCTCCCCTCTTTCCTTCCTTCTTCTCTCCTCCTCCCTTCTTCCTTCCTTCCTTCTTCTCTCCCTCCCTCCCTCCTTCCTTCCTTCCCTCTGTTCCTCCTTCCTTCCTCCTCCATCCTTCCTTCTTTCCTTCCTTCCTTCTTCTCTCCTCCCTCCCTCCTTCCTTCCTTCTCTCCCTCCCTCCCTCCTTCTTTCCTTCCTTCTTCTCTCCCTCCCTTCCTCCTTCCTTCCTTCTCTCCTCCCTTCCTTCTTCCTCCCTTCTTTCCTTCCTTCTTCTCTCCCTCCCTCCTTCCTTCCTTCTCTCCCTCCCTCTTTCCTTCCTTCTTCTCTCCCTTCCTCCTCCCTCCCTTCTTCCTTCCTTCCTTCTTCTCTCCCTCCCTCCCTCCTTCCTTCCTTCTCTCCTCCCTCCCTCCTTCTTTCCTTCCTTCTTCTCTCCCTCCCTCCCTTCCTCCTTCCTTCCTTCTCTCCCTCCCTCCCTCCCACCCTCCATCCTCCCTTCTTTCCTTCCTTCTTCTCTCCCTCCCTCTTTCCTTCCTTCTTCTCTCCTTCCTCCCTTCTTCCTTCCTTCCTTCTTCTCTCCCTCCCTCCCTCCTTCCTTCCTTCTCTCCCTCCCTCCCTACTTCTTTCCTTCCTTCTTCTCTCCCTCCCTTCCTCCTTCCTTCCTTCTCTCCCTCCCTCCCTCCCACCCTCCATCCTCCCTTCTTTCCTTCCTTCTTCTCTCCCTCCCTCTTTCCTTCCTTCTTCTCTCCCTCCCTCCCTTCCTCCCTCCCTCCCTTCTTTCCTCCCTCCCTCCTTTCTTCTTTCCTTCTTTCCTTTTCCTTCCCTCCCTGCCTCCCTGCTTCTTCCCTCCTTCTATCTCTCTGTCTTCCTTCCTCCCCCATCTATTTCTTTCAACTGATAGCTTGAAAAGAAACTCGTTTCTCAGAATAGAGTTGGAAGGGACCTTGGAGGTCTTCTAGTCCAGCCCCCTGCTCAGGCAGGAGACCCTGTCACATTCCAATCAAGTGGCTTGTCCACTCTCTTCTTGAAACCTCCAGGGATGGAGCAGCCACACCTTCTGGGTAGCAATTTCTCTTCCCCTGGTTAATTGTCCTCCCTGCTTTCAATGCCATAACCATGAAGAGGTTTTCAGGAACGGACCTGAAAAATAAGAGAGCCCCTTCTCTGCATGAAAGCTAATTAATGTGTCAGATAATTAGATCTATTTTGAGGCCAGGGAGCAGAAGAGAAGTTTGCAGCTTTGAGGCTGTTAAGAACAAGCCATCATAACAGAGTTGGAAGGGACCTTATAGGTCATCTAGTCCAACCCCCTGCCCAAGCAGGAGACCCTACACCATTTCTGACAGAATGCAGTCTGGTCTCTTCTTGAAAGCCTCCAGGGATGAAGCTCCAAAACTTCCGAAGGAAACTTCTGTTCTATTAGTTGATTGTTCTCCCTGACAGAAAAATTCTCTTATTTCCAGGTTGAATCTCTCCTTGATCAGTTTCCATCTGTTATTCCTTGTCTGGCCTTTGGGTGTCTTGGAAAATAGCTTGACTCCTTCCTCCTCTCTGGGCAGCCCCTCAAATATTGGAAGGCTGCTCTCCTGTCTCCCCTGGTCCTTCTCTTCCCTAGACTAGCCAGGCCAGTTCCTGCAACCATTCTTCTTCGTATGTTTTAGCCTCCAGTCCCCTCATCCTCCTGGTTGCTCTTCTCTGCACTTTTTCTAGTGTCTCAATATCTATTTTATAATGTGGTGACCAAAACTGGATGCAGGACTCTAGGTGTGGCCTTACTAAGGCAGATGGCAGATGAGATTCTGCTGAAATGTCACTACAACTTTAAAAGCAGAACTATAATGACGTGGGAAAAAACCCGAACGAAGCTGAATACCATATCTATCTATCTATCTATCTATCTATCTATCTATCTATCTATCTATCTATCTATCATCCATCTATGAATCTATCTTCTATCATCTGTATCTATCTATCTATGTCTGTCTCTGTGTATATCTATCTGTCTGTCTGTCTATCTATCTATCTATCTATCTATCTATCTATCTATCTATCATCTGTCATCTTCTGTCACTTCGTGGATCAATAATAAACACCATGCAATTAGAAGAATGCAGCAGGACTCGGAGGCTAATTTCTGCTCCTTGCTGGAAATAATTATCCCTTGCTGGTCTATGTATCTATCTGTAGACTTCTAAGATTCAAGTATTTTCATCCCTTTTTAAGAGTTACAAGGGTGTCATTTTGATATCCCTGGAGCCAGGAGCTTTAGCTACATGACCTGTGTTAGGGCCTACAGGTAGTCCTTGGTTTATGGCCACCAGTGAGAGCAGAATTTCCATTGCTAAGCAAGATTTTTAAGCAAATTTTGCCCTATTTTGCAACCTTATTGCCACGGTTGTTAAGTGAATCATGTAGTTGTTAAGAAAATGTGCAGCACTGGCACCCCTCTTAGACTTTGGAAAGAAAAGAAAAGAAAAAAAGGAAGGAAAGAAACAGAAAGAAAGAAAGAGAGAGAGAAAGAAAAAGAGAGAGAGAAAGAAAGAAGAAGAAAAGGGAAGGAAGGAAGGAAGGAAGGAAGGAAGGAAGGAAGGAAGGAAGGAAGGAAGGAAGGAAGGAAGGAAGGAAGGAAAAGAAAGAAAGAAAGAAAGAAAGAAAGAAAGAAAGAAAGAAAGAAAGAAAGAAAGAAAGAAAGAAAGAAAGAAGAAAAGGGAAGAAAGAAAGAAAGAAAAAAGAAAGAAAGAAAAGGAAAGGAAGGAGGAAAGAAAGAAAAGGGAAGGAAAGAGAGAAAGAACAAAATAAAAAGAAAGAAAGAAAGAAGAAAGGGGAAGAAAGACATATAGAAAGAAAAGGGAAGGAAGGAAGGAAAGAGAAAGAAAGGAAGGAAGGAAGGAGAGAAAGAAAGAGAAAGAAAGAAAGAGAAAGAAAGAAGGAAAGGGAAGGAATTAAGACAGGAAGACAGACAAACAGAAAGAAAGAATGAAGGGAGGGAGGGAGGGAGGGAGGGAGGGAGGAAGGAAGGAAGGAAGGAAGGAAGGAAGGAAGGAAGGAAGGAAGGAAGGAAGGAAGGAAGGAAGGAAGGAAGGAAGGAAGGAAGAAAAAAGTCCAGTTGCCTTTTGGAAAAAACACCTTTGGGACAACCCTGACTTGGATGAAAGAGAATCTCCATAAGTCATTTTTTTCAGTGGCCGTTATAACTTCAGACTGTCACGAAATGAACACTTGTAAGTCGAGGACTACCTTTATTTGAGCAGGTGGGAGAGATCTTTTAATTTTCTGTTGTTCCTGATTTTATTTTTTTATTTTTTTGCCTCTTTCTATTGCAACCTAGAGACCCATCCCAAAAAAATTAGACTGGCCTTCTGGGGCTGACCTGGTTTATTTCTTATTTATTTGGTGAGCGTTAATATTAGGTAACGCAGGGCCACCGATTTTGACGATCGCTGCTGTCTGTGATTTTCATTAAGAGGTTTGATGGGGCCCACTTGAGTTATTTCCTGACTCCTGCAAAACTTAGGTGTTTTTTGCACACCAAGCTTGACCTACTTTTTTAACCTGCTCTTGGGACAGGAATGTCCACTTATTGCAGGGGTGTGTGTGTGTCAAACAATCAAGACAGTTGTGTTAAAGTAAGAGTGGTTGGTGTTTCTGAGAACTTTGAAAGAAATCAGACATCATTCATTGTATATGTGCTTGTGTTGCGTGTGTATAATATTTATATTTATATTTTTTCCTCTTTTAAATAACTTTCTGCATCTCTCTCTCTCTCTGACTGTCTCTGTCAGAGAGATTCAACCTGGAAATAAGGAGGAATTTTTCTGAAAGTGAGAACAATCCACCCATTGAACAGAAGTTTCCCTCTGAAGTTCTGGGAGCGTCATCACTTGAGACTTTCAAGAAGAGACTCAACTGCCCTCAGTCAGAAATGTTGTAGGGCCTCCTGCTTGGGCAGGGGTTGGACGAGATGACCTTCAAGGTCCCTTCCCACTCTGTTATTCTGTTAGGATCCAAATGGCTCATCTAGTGAAGAGAAGGACCAGGGGAGACAGGAGAGCATCTGGCTAAAATTGAGATGACAGCCGTTCCTTGCTGGAATGATTACATGTGCTGATGAGAGAAGGGAATATTTACAGCTCAGGACTGAAATGAGGAATCCTGGGTGCTGTCTGAGATAGGTCGTTTCCTGGCAGACGTTTTATGACCCAACTAGGTAACATCATCAGTGCTAGAAGGAGGGCAGGGAGGACTGTTGGGTCCTTGGTGCTCTCTGAGCTGGGTTGTTAGCTTGCAGACATTTCATTACCCAACTAGGTAACATCATCAGTGCTAAAAGGGAGTGAGGTTTGTGGAGAGGAGGAGGAGGAGGAGGAGGAGGAGGAGGAGGAGGAGGAGGAGGAGGAGGAGGAGGAGGAGGAGGAGGAGGAGGAGGAGGAGGAGGAGGAGGAGGAGGACTGTGTGATCTTGGTGTTCTCTGAGCTGAGTTGTTTTCTTGCAGACATTTTATTACCCAACTAGGTAACACCATCAGTGCTAGAAAGGAGACAGGGAGACTGTGGGGTCCCTGGTGCTCTGAGCGTGCTTGTTTTCTTGCAGGTGTAACCCTAGGCTATAATCTTTGTAAGAGAAGTGTTCTGACCCAAGCCTCATTCAAATCAAACAAACACAAAGTATAACCTGTATAAAGCAAACCTTGTTAATATGTCTCTGTGAATTTTGTTCATTCACAGCAAAGAGTCATTAAAACTAATTGCCCTGAATAAGAGCAAACTCTTACAAGGTTATGAAAGGCTGCCAAGAATACAAGGTTAACTGCAGAGAAATATTCCAACCAAAAATCTGCGAACACTGAACCAGAATAGACAGGACTTCCACAAGAAAGTGGAGTGGAAAGAACTGCTTTGCTTCCTGCAAAGAAGCCAACCCCGAAGGCTGGCTTTTATCCCTTATGGGAGGAGCCATGACCTTGCAGCCTTAGTCCCGAGTCACTGTGCTGTTGCAGCTGCTCTTTCCTTTGAGCAGCCCTGCGTGCACTCGCACTGGGCCCAGGCTCCTCGGGGGTCTCCTCATCACTGCTGCCAGCCCCCACAATCTCCAAAGGCAGCACCCCACTCCCTGAGGGTCCTGACCCCATCCCTGCATCCCACGCAGGCCCCTCATCTGAGTCCTCACTCTCAAGACCTCAGCCACCCATACCTTCTGCCAGCGAACCACATTATGAACTTCTGGTCCCCCCCCCCCTATGCTGTCCAGACAGTTTATAGTTAGTTAGGAATTGGGAGCTGTCCCTTAGGAAATACATCATGGTAAATGTAGTTAAGGTATCCTGAGAACTGTAGTCCATGTCACGTGGTCACATCTGTAATCCTGATTGGTCACTGAATTAACCCTTAGTGGGTTGGGGGAATTTTCTTCACTCTTGCCTGAACCCCAGCAGCTTACTGGTGCCTCACCCCCTTGCTCCATCAAAGTCTGCTATGCAGAGAATTGGACATTGAGATGAATCTCGACATAACCGTGCATTATATTTGAGGATGCCTAATGAACCAATAAGAGACTGTCAGCTCTGAGATTCAGCTGCCAAGTATGAAAAGGGTGGGTGGGGGGAGGAATTGGAGAGTTCAAGGTTATTTCGTATGTCGCATTAAGAAATTCCAGCTGCAGTTTGGTTTCCGGTTTCGCGTGGCTTTGGGGGCAGCAGGAATTTGCGACAGCTCGCGATTCCTGCTGTGCTAGCCGCCGAGGTACCCCCGATCCAGATGGTTCAGGGGGATATGGCTGCCCTTTAGGGACAGCTGAAGAGAGAGGGGAGCCGGTCAGGGGTTGGGGGTGTCGCAGACCCCCCCCCTTCTCCGGAAAAACCCCTTTTTCCCAAGGCGGTGGAGCGGCGGTCAGCAATGGCTGCCACGAAGAAGCCAGCAACCGGGTAAGATTGTGCTGGAGGAAGCAAGAAAAGTGAAAGTGCTGTCTGAGCCGGGTCAAGTAACATCTTTCAAATTGGTTGGAACTGAGCTGTCTGAATTGCTGGAGGATACATTGTATCCCTAACAAGATCGAAAGCGGCGGAGAAGCTGTTAAAGGGAACTTTCGTTTTTTTCTTCACTCTCCCACCCCATGGAAACAGCAGATATGTTTGGATATATTGGACATTGAAAGTGAATTGTTTTGAGAGTTGAAGCTAAGGGACAAAAGGGTTTTTGGACATTGAAAAACTTAAGAAATTGGAAAACCCTTGTTGGAGGTATGGATTTCTGATTATTTAAAATTGATATTGCAAGTGGGAAGGGAGAGGAGAAAAAATTGGAGCAGAAGCTGAAAAAGGAAGAGATTGCCTAGAATCCCAAAGAAAGGTATGTGGTAATTGGACCTCTTTGATTAAACATTAACCCCAGAAAGAGAAAGAGAAGAAGGAAGAAAAGTATTAATTTTTGGAATTTTTTTTTGAATTATTCTTGATTAAAAATATTTGTGGTTGTTTTGGGAAAAGTTTCTTTTTTCATAATGGCATCGCTTGTGGATGAACTAAAGACTGAATATCAAAAATATAAAAAGGAAGATACTTTGGGCGCTTTGTTTCAATTCTTAGAAATGGCGTTATGTACTTATGAAAAGTTGATTACGCAGCAGAAGGACTGGGACAAGGAAGAAGAGGAAGAAGAAGCCATCTTTGATGAACAATGGGTTCTTTCCGGGGAGGAGGAGAAAAAGGATAAGAAAAAGGGGATTTTAAGAATTATAAAAACAACCAAAGAAGAGAAAAATGAGCGGAAAGGTGGAGGCAAGGTTAGAAAGCAAAGGAAAAGGAGTAAGAAAAGGGAGGAGGAAAGACAAAGGGGTAAAAAGGGCAAGGAGAAGAATAAGCAAGAGAGAAAGTGGGGGAGGAGAAGCCTCAATGGTGGGAAGCAAGATCTAAAGAAAAAAAGTTTATTCAGAGACAATGGGTGAATTTAATTTAGGATAAAAGAGGGATTCTGGAGGGTACATAAGATTGTGTTTTTTATATGTGTATTTAGAGTATAAAATTCATTGTGTAATTTTAGAATCTTTTAAACAAAATCCCAAGAAAAATTGTTATATGAAGTACTTTTAAGTTAGGGTAATGAGTTATAGACGTTACTCCAATTGGTGTATAGGAGAAGTATAATAAAAGAAAAAAGATGAATGGATAGTTGGAAATAGAACAGACAAAGAATATTATTGAAAATGGTAATAAGATATGAAAGGATATATAAAGGTTTTGTTATTTTTTTTTTTTTGGGATGTTGTATATTGAAAAAAGGCAAAAAAAATTTAATTAATAAGAAATAATTTGGATGAAAAGGAGAAGTTGGGATAAGATATGAAGTTAAATAGACAAAGTATTGATACTATAATTTGGGATTGTTATGTTCTATTGGTTTTCTTCTTTTATTATTTTTTCTTAGAAAAGAACTTATTAGCTGTTATGCCTTGTGCATTGTTTATATAAAATTGATAAAAATGGTTTATATATATAATATAAAAAAGAAAATGATAATAAGATATGGAAGGACATATAAAGTGAATATGATGTTTGAATTTGTGTCTGTGTGAAGAGTTTCAACCCGGGATCAGACAACCTTCAGAAAAGATCTTTTAGTTTTGTTTATGTTTTATTGTGTTCTCTGTAAAATTAATAAAATTTGTTTAAAAAAAAAAGAAAGAAAGAAATTCCAGCTGCAGTTCATTGGTTCTCCTGATTAGTGAAGGGTAGAAGTGGGAGGAGAGAAAGTGGATTTTGTGCAGCACCGGAAAATGACGTTCACCCTTTGGAAATGCCTGAGAAGTATCAGAGCTGTTCCTAATAAATCAGTTGGAGATTATGTTGTCTTGGAGTGACTTGATTACCCTGGATAATTTCTGAATGCCTAACAGACACTTTGTATGGATGCCTTGTGGAGTTTAATCTATCTGCCCTATAATCAAATAGTGGTTGTAAAGGCCAGAACACACACACACACACACACACACCATTCCCCCTGCTTATGGCAACTCGGAAAGAGGCATGCTTTACGAGTTGACACTGGGATCCCTTAGTAGGCTGTGGGAATATAGCTGACATCATATATCCATCAGCGGAACCAATAATTCAGAGAAAGGGAAGAGTTTAGAAACATTTTTTTTTAAAAAAGGTTCTACTAAATATAGCCGTGGTTAAGTGCTGTAGTTTTAAGGCCGGCACCATTTACAGTACCTCATTTCGTGCTCCACAAATAACATTTAATTTTTTTTTTTTTTTTAAAAAGAACACTCTTAGGATCGCTTCAGTTTTTCTGAAATGAAGAGCGATGCTTCGTCCGACTCTTGGGAGCCATTGCGCCCAGGAAAAGAACGAGGTTCAGCAAAGCCAGTTAACAGGCAGCAAAACAAGCTGACTTTTAATCACTGTTCAAATCTGCAAGGCCAAATAATCTGCATTCTCAACCCAGCGGTGAGGATGGGGCGGCCGGATATTTATGTCATGTTGCTTGGAAAACTCTGGAAGAGGTCAGGGTAAAGGGGCAGCGGGCAGATAAACAGAAGGTGTAGGGCCCAACTTCCCAAAAGGGGATAAGGAAATATACAGCAAACTCTGGCTGTTTTCTTGCAGACATTTCATGACCCAACTAGGGGACATCCTTTGTGCTTAGAAGAAAGGGGGGGTAGCAGAGAGGAGAAGGAGGGGGAGAGGGGAAGAAAATGAGAAGGGGAGGGGGAGAGGAGGGAGAGGGGGAAGAAGAAGGAGGAGATGGCAAAGGACTGTGAGGTCCTTGGTGCACTCTGAGTGTGGTTGCTTTCTTGCGGACATTTCATGACCCAACTAGGGAACATCATCAGTGAGAGAAGAGAAGAGAGGAGGAGGAAGAGGAGAGGAGGAGGAAGAGGAACAGGAAAGGAGGAGGAGAGAAGAGGAGGAGGAGGAAGAGGAGGAGGAGGAAGAGGAGAGGAGGAGGACTGTAGGGGTCTTGGTGCTCTCTGAGTTTGGTTGCTTTCTTGTGGACATTTAATGACCCAACTAGGGAACATCATCAGTGGTAGAAGAGAAGAGAGGAGGAGGAAGAGGAGAGGAGGAGGAACAGGAAAGGAGAAGGAGGAAGAGGAGGAGGAGGAAGAGGAGAGGAGGAGGAGGAAGAGGAGAGGAGGAGGACTGTAGGGTCTTGGTGCTCTCTGAGTTTGGTTGCTTTCTTGTGGACATTTAATGACCCAACTAGGGAACATCATCAGTGGTAGAAGAGAAGAGAGGAGGAGGAAGAGGAGAGGAGGAGGAACAGGAGAGGAGAAGGAGAAGAGGAGGAGGAGGAAGAGGAGAGGAGGAGGAACAGGAGAGGAGAAGGAGGAAGTGGAGGAGGAGGAAGAGGAGAGGAGGAGGAGAGAGAGGAGAGGAGGAGGAGGAGGAGGAGGAGGAGGAGGAGGAGGAGGAAGAGGAGAGGAGGAGGAAAGGAAAGGAGAAGGAGGAAGAGAGGAGGTGGAGGAGGAGGAGGAGGTAGGAAGAGGAGAGAGAGGAGGACTGTAGGGTCTTGGTGCTCTCTGAGTTTGGTTGCTTTCTTGGGGACATTTAATGACCCAACTAGGAACATCATCAGTGAGAGAAGAGAAGAGAGGAGGAGGAAGAGGAGAGGAGGAGGAACAGGAGAGGAGAAGGGGAAGAGGATGAGGAGAGAGGAGGAGGAGGAGAGGAAGAGGAGAGGAGGAGGAAGGAAAGGAGAAGGAGGAAGAGGAGGAGGAGGAGGAGGAGGAGGAGGAGGAAGAGGAGAGGAGGAGGACTGTAGGGTCTTGGTGCTCTCTGAGTTTGGTTGCTTTCTTGTGGACATTTCATGACCCAACTAGGTAACATCATCAGTGGTAGAAGAGAGGGAGGGTTGGCAGAGAGGAAAAGGAGGGAGTGAGGGAAGAAAAGGAGGAGGAGGAGAAGAGGAGGAGGACTGCAGGATCATTGTTTTCTCTCAGAACTTGGCTGTTTTCTTGCAGATGTTTCATAACTGAACTAGGCAACATCATCAGTGTTAGCATGGAGTGGGGCTTGTGGAGAGGAGGAGGAGGAGGAAGAGGAGGAAGAAGAAGAAGAAGAAGAAGAAGAAGAAGAAGAAGAAGAAGAAGAAGAAGAAGAAGAAGAAGAAGAAGAAGAAGAAGAAGAAGAAGAAGAAGAAGAAGAAGAGGAGGAGGAGGAGGAGGAGGAGGAGGAGGAGGAGGAGGAGGAGGAGGAGGAGGAGGAGGAGGAGGAGGAGGAGGAGGAGGAGGAGGAGGAGGAGGAGGAGGAGGAAGGTGACTGTGAAGTCCTTGGTGGTCTCAGATCTTGGCTGTTTCCTTGCAGACGTTTCATTACCAAACTCACTAATATCATCAGTGCTAGAAGGGACTAAAAGGCTCTCTGTGTTAATTGCTGGTGAAGAGGTCTTTTTGCTCCCTTTTTGGCTTTTGAAAAGCTTGTAAATGTTCTTTACCTCAAAGTGCTCGTTGATGGCCGGTTTGTCCCTGTGCCAGGCTTTCAGGAATTCTCTGGCATTTTTGCACTTGACTTGGTCTAGGATGCTCCCAGTTTCTCTATGGAAACTGTGATGACCCAAAGGGGCGTGGCACCAAGGCCACCCAGTCAGACAATCAGTAGGAGTCCCTTTATTAGCTCCAACTTTTCCCCCAATATCCAGGTTACCTTCTGGGCTGGAGAAAAAAACTCTCCCAGGAACAGCCTTGGGCTGCAGAGATTCAAGTCCAAAATGTGGTCAACAAAAACTGCAACTAAAACTCCAATCCAGGCAAAATGAGGTTATTAGTCCTGCAGGGCAGGAGAAGGAATTCCAGAGGTGAAGGAACGGCCGTAACTCAACCTGGTTGGGAAGACACCAGGAACGCAGATAAGCAAAGTCAACACAAGATAAACTCACATTTGCTCCCAGCAGCTGCTACACTCAGTTTCCATCTCTTTTAAACTCTCATTTCCAGGTGTGGCTAATGAAGGGAATCAGGGCCCTTTCCTCCCCCGTAAGCCAGGTAACCCACATTGCTCCTTTCTCTGTTCATCCCTGCATGCCCTAAGATGAAGAGGGGATGTGGGCCTGGGTCTTCCTCTGAACTCCCCCTCCCTTGTTCTACCTCTCCCCTGTACTGCCCAGCTGGACTTTGCCCTTCCCCAGTTTCCTTTGCAGCCAAGGAGCCACACTCCCACGCCCTGTCAGCTGTCCGTCTTGATCCTCAGATTCAGACCGCAACAGGGTCATGACAGGAAACTATGGTTGAGTCTATCCAAGTGTTCTGAGCTTAAAGGAGTTTTCATCCTGTTTTCTGACTGCTAATTGGTTCGTGGACGCGCTCTACTAGTCTCCTGCCGGTTTGTCTAGATTTCTCACAAATTCCTACTTACCCGTTCTCCCTCATCAGTGCAACACATCATCAAATCTCTCAACCAAGCTACCATTTCCCTGAGAATACGGCCTGCCTTGAAAGTAAGACCTAGCTTGATTTGTATAAGTGCGCCCAATATAAGCCCTAATTAAAATCCCTCCCATCCCAGAGTGGAGGGGTAAAAATTAAGCTAGGGTGGGGGATGGCAGGGTGGACCTGCCCTACTACTTCCCTTTGGACAGGTGTAGCCAGGCCTCGCCCACCCCGACACCTGCCTTGCTGGCCCGTTTCTTCTGCAGCCAGCAAGGCTGGCCAGGCTTTCCTGAAGGCCTCTGAAGCTGAGAACAAAGCTCAGGATCGATCCAAAGCTCCCTTATCAGCTGCAGAGGCCTTCAGGAAAGCCTGGGCAGCTGTAGAATTAATTCTTGAAGGCCTCTGACAGCGAAAAGGAGGCTGTGGGCGACACAAGTAAGTGAGGTTAGTCAGTGGAGGACGTCCGCCCCCCCCCAAATAAGACCTGGTGCCTTTTTTGGGGGGGTGGCAAAAAAAATAAAAGATGGGGTCTTATTTTGGGGAAAACATGGTAGATAAGGGCTAACAGAATTCAAGAGGGTTTGGATTTAGTCCATTTGTGGCAATGCAGCAATTCCAGGCTTGTTCCTCTCTTGACTCCGCCATTCCTTCTCCTACCCCAACCAACAACTGCATCTCCTGCCCGGCATGCTTCTCTCTCCACCTTCAGCTTCCATCAGAACATCATAAGCTGGCAGCGGTTGGACATGTGAAATCACGTGAGATCATGGAAAATCATGCAAAGCCCCCCCCCCAAAAAAATAAGACCTGATGCCCTTTTTTGGGTGGCAATTTTTATTTATTTATAAAACTGGGTTTTATTTTCGGGGAAAGACGGGGGACGTTCTTATTTTCTTGCAAAGAATGGCCCCCGAGGCCTTAAATACAGAACTTACAAAACCCTCCCGAAGCCTTTTTGACTTGGATCTTGAATTAAAACTTCCTTGCAAGAACGACCAGCTTACTGGAAGCGCTTCCCTCCCACAGCACATTTTGAAGAGACCCCGTGAAGGCCGATGCTAATTATGTTTTAATCAAGATCAGCTCGGATGTTAACAGAAATGGTGTTGAAGTTCTGCTGGTGCTCAGAAGGACAAAAAACACACACACACACACACACACCCCAAAACCCTGCTGTCATTGAAGCAACTAAATGTTCCTTTCCCAGCTTAGTCAGGGCTATGTGGTTTGCATGTGGATGACAATCTGGGTTTCTTATATCTATCTATCTATCTATCTATCTATCTATCTATCTATCTATCTATCTATCTATCTATCTATCTATACTATACAGAAGCCTGATGATGGCAGATGAGATTCTGCCGAAACGTTGCTACAACTTTAAAAGCACCACTACTATGACGTGAGAAAATACCCGAACAAAGCTGAATGCCATATATATAGATATATGTGTGTGTGTGTGTGTGTGTGTGTGTATGTATATGTATATGTATATGTATATATGTAAGTATATATGTCTGGCATTCAGCTTTGTTCGGGTATTTTCCCACGTCATAGTAGTGGTGCTTTTAAAATTGTAGCAACGTTTCAGCAGAATCTCATCTGCCATCATCAGGCTTCTGTATGGTGTTTGTCTGTGAGTCAGACTTTTACAGTGGTTTCAGATTTAAATTTGGGGCAGCCTATTGCTGTGTCAGAATGGTTTTTTCTTCCTCCTGATTGGTTGAGAGTCTTGGTCTGTGTTTATTGGTCTTGGAGTTTGCTGTGTTCTGCTACTAGTATCTTCTGTCTGTTTTTTTGGGGGGGGGCTCTTTTTGTATCTTGATTGGCTGGCAACATTGTGTTACTTTATTGGAGGCCTTTAGTGCAGCTTGGCTTCAGGTACATGGACGGCTATCATTAGTTAGGAAGCTGGGTTTCATCTGGGTGCCTGGTTGGGGTGTGTTTGAGATGGAGGTATCAGGGGGGATCTGTTTGTGCCCAGGTGTTTGCCTGGCTTGTGGTGTGGAGATTTTTTTGTTTGTGAGTGCAGGCTTCCAAATGATTGACAGCCTGGTGGAATCATCTCTTCTGTTCATGCTTTCTGGTCTTTTTTCAATCTCTATGGCTTCTCTGATGATTCTGTGGCTGGGATTTTCTATGATGGCTAGGGTTTTGGTGCCATTGAAGTTGATGTTATGACCTGTGGCTTCCATGTGTTGGACAAGTGAGGAAGTGTGTTCCAGCTTTTTGACTGCATTTTTGTGTTCATCCAGGCGGGTGCTTATTCTTCTATTGGTCTGTCCAATGTATGTGGCCGGGCATGATGCACAGGGGACTTCATATATGCCTTGGTTTTCCAGGTCAATTTTGTCTTTGGGGTTCCTGAGGATGGCTGCTATTTTTCTGTCTGTTTTGAAGGCAGTCTTGATGTGGTGTCTGTATAGAATCTTACTAATTTTGTCTGTAGTGCCTCTTATGTAGGGCAGGACAGCTGTTCCATGGGTTTGTTCATCTTCTGGGTCTCTATTATGTCTCAGTGTGTTTTTGTGGATCAAGTTGGTGATTTTGCTTTTGTGGAAGCCGTTGGCTGTCAATATTTTAGTCAGGGTGCTTACATATACTTACATATACAATGCCATCCTCAAACCCAAACTATGGTTAAGATATATCGATGACACATTCGTGATTTGGCCCCATGGAAAAGAAAACCTAAACAATTTCCTAACACACCTAAACAGCGCACACCCCAAAATCAAGTTCACCATGGAAACAGAAACAAACAAACAACTACCATTCCTAGATGTACTAATCTACAAAAAAACAGATGGCACATTAGGACACACCATATACCAGAAGAAAACACACACCAACCGCTACCTCAACGCCCAATCCCACCACCACCCAGCACAGATAAACTCCGTGGCTAAAACACTAATTACTAGAACCAAACGCCTGGCAGACAAGACACACATTAAGACTGAACTATGCAACCTGACTAAAATATTGACAGCCAACGGCTTCCACAAAAGCAAAATCACCAACTTGATCCACAAAAACACACTGAGACCTAATAGAGACCCAGAAGATGAACAGACCCATGGAACAGCTGTCCTGCCCTACATAAGAGGCACTACAGACAAAATTAGTAAGATTCTATACAGACACCACATCAAGACTGCCTTCAAAACAGACAGAAAAATAGCAATTATCCTCAGAAACCCCAAAGGCAAAATTGACCTGGAAAACCAAGGCATATATGAAGTCCCCTGTACATCATGCCTGGCCACATACATTACAAATAGAAGAATAAGTACCCGCCTGGATGAACACAAAAATGCAGTCAAAAAGCTGGAACACACTTCCTCACTAGTCCAACACATGGAAGCCACAGGTCATAACATCAACTTCAATGGCACCAAAACCCTAGCCACTATAGAAAACCCCAGCCACAGAATCATCAGAGAAGCCATAGAGATTGAAAAAAGACCAGAAAGCATGAACAGAAGAGATGATTCCACCAGGCTGTCAATCATTTGGAAGCCTGCACTCACAAATAAAAAAATCTCCACACCACAAGCCAGGCAAACACCTGGGCACAAACAGATCCCCCCTGATACCTCCAGCTCAAACACACCCCAACCAGGCACCCAGATGAAACCCAGCTTCCTAACTAATGATAGCCGTCCATGTACCTGAAGCCAAGCTGCACTAAAGGCCTCCAATAAAGTAACACAATGTTGCCAGCCAATCAAGATACAAAAAGACCCCCCCCCCAAAAAAAAAAACCCAGACAGAAGATATTAGAAGCAGAACACAGCAAACTCCAAGACCAATAAACACAGACCAAGACTCTCAACCAATCAGGAGGAAGAAAAAACCATTCTGACACAGCAATAGGCTGCCCCAAATTTAAATCTGAAACCACTGTAAAAGTCTGACTCACAGACGGACACTATACAGAAGCCTGATGATGGCAGATGAGATTCTGCCGAAATGTTGCTACAACTTTAAAAGCACCACTACTGTGACGTGGGAAAATACCCAAACAAAGCTGAATGCCATACATGTAAGTACCCGCGAAAACTTAAGAAAACAAGTATATATATATATAGACACAACTCCTTACATTTCCAATGGCACTTGAAATTTTAATGTGACGAAGGAAGAGCTACACTACATACCGTTTCCAAGCACATCTCTGTGAAAGACATCCCTCCCAAAATGTAAAAGGTTGGTTTATTCGTGGTCATTAACGTGTATTTTTTTTCACAGATTGACAGAGTTAGAAGGGACCTTGAAGGTCATCTAGTCATGTAACCTTCCCCTGTGCAACCAGGAGACCATGCACCATTTCTGACCAATGGCAGTCCAGTCTCTTCTTGAAAGCCTCCAGGGATGAAGCTCCCACAACTTCCGAAGGCAACTTCTGTTCCATTGAATATAGAATAATAGAGTTGGAAAGGACCTTGGAGGTCATCTAGTCCAACCCCCTGCCCAAGCAGGAGACCCTACACCATTTCTGACCAATGGCAGTCCGGTCTCTTCTTGAAAGCCTCCAGGGATGAAGCTCCCACAACTTCCGAAGACAACTTCTGTTCCATTGAATATAGAATGATAGAGTTGGAAAGGACCTTGGAGGTCATCTAGTCCAACCCCCTGCCCAAGCAGGAGACCCTACACCATTTCTGACCAATGGCAGTCCAGTCTCTTCTTGAAAGCCTCCAGGGATGAAGCTCCCACAACTTCCGAAGACAACTTCTGTTCCATTGAATATAGAATGATAGAGTTGGAAAGGACCTTGGAGGTCATCTAGTCCAACCCCCCCCCAAAAGCAGGAGACCTTACACCATTTCTGACCAATGGCAGTCCGGTCTCTTCTTGAAAGCCTCCAGGGATGAAGCTCCCACAACTTCCAAAGGCTACTTCTGTTCCATTGAATATAGAATAATAGAGTTGGAAGGGACCTTGTAGGTCATCTAGTCCAACCCCCCTGGCCAAGCAGGAGACTCTCCACCATTTCTAACCAAGGGCAGTCCAGTCTCTTCTTGAAAGCCTCCAGGGATGAAGCTCCCACAACTTCCAAAGGCTACTTCTGTTCCATTGAATATAGAATAACAGAGTTGTTAGGGCTCATTTGGGGGGTAGGGCTTATATTGGGAGCACGTGTAAAAAAACCAAGCCAGGATTTACTTTCAGGGTAGGTCGTATTTTTGGGGAAACTGGGTGGTATTGTTTTAATTACATCTTCTTCTTTTGGTGTTTCTTCATTTTCCCAGTGCTGTGCAAATACAATCCTTGCTGCTGTCAAAACATGTCATTATTAAATATATATTCCCTTTATCATACTTATCTGCTACTATTCCTAACAAAAATATTTCTCCCTTATAAATAAATCTACAGGCTATTGCTTGAACATTGTTTTTTTCTCCTAACCCTTCCTAGATTTGGAACACGTGACTACAGGGAGGCTGCAACGGTCATCCGTGTGAAAAACCATCCTGTTTTACAGCGCCGTTGTAGAACTCAGGACGGTCCCTAAATGAATGGTTGTAAGTTGAGGATTATCTATAGAGAGGTTTGTCTTCTTATCCCTTTAAAACTCAGGAGTTGCTTCTTAGCAAAGGCTGCCTGAAAACACCAAATATTAATATTGCCCTTTGCAGCAAAAATATTGAGCAAAAGCTGTGGAAATTAATAAAGAGGGCTACACAAAATTGATTTTCTGAAGACCAAAAGGTAGATTTTCTTTCTCAACCAACCAGTCTTTCTCTCTCTCTCTCTCTCTCTCTGGATGCCAAGTGGGCTCCAACCCAGGTCGGTATGTATTCTACTTGCAACGCTGAAAAATGTGTTTAAAAATCAACTATTATCTATTCTAGTTTCTCTTGTTTCTTTCCTGGCACCGATGGGATCAAAAGCCAAAGAGATGTTATTAAAGCAACTGGACGCACTGCACATCTGGGAGTTCTTTCTTATTAGAGTTTACTGTAATTCAAAATACAAATGGAAATAAGGGAAAGGAAGGAGAGGAAGAGGAAGAAAGAGAAAAGGTAAAAGGAGAGGAATTGGTTCCTGATAGTTTTTAGTGCAGTAGAGCACACAATATATTTGCATATAAATGATGGATAAATGATGTGTTTTGCCTTCTTTTGCAATTTGTTTTATCCACAGGTGTGAAAAAGCCCAAATGATTAAACAGTGATAGAGTAATAATAGACATTCCAGGCCCTAATGGAAAATGAACAACCTTATGAGGTGGGTTGAATTGAGAGAAAAGGACTGGTCCAAGGTCACCCAGCTGGCTTTCATGCCTGAGGTGGGACTAGAACTCCCCGTCACCTGGTGGTTGGCCCAAAGTCACCTAGCTGACTTTCATTGCTAAGGTAAGATTAGAACTTCCAGTCTCCTGGTGATTGGCCCAAAGTAACCAAAACGGCTTTCATGCCTAAGACAGGACTAGAACTCATCATCTTCTGGATTGTCACCCAGCCAGCTTTCCTGGCTAAGGTAAGACGAGAACTTCTCCATCTCCCTGGTCTCCTGCCTAAAGTCCCCTAGCCGGCTTCCATGCCAAAGGCGGGACTAGAACTCCCCAATCTCCTGGATTCTAAACTTTTACAACCCACTTCACCTACTGAGAGAATGGATGCTGAGTGAACTTTTAATAAATCCAATTAAGCAGCGGGTTGTTTTTGCATGCTGATGAATACGTCTTCCAGGTGAAGGCATATCTGCTAATCGGTGGAACTCCTCCTGCATGAAAATTGCAGCATGGAAAAAGAAACCTACATTTAGAGAGATGACACATCTGCCCACATCTGTCCCGCTGGAATTGAACAGAACAGAAAAAAAAACCCCAAAAAGTGGAATTCCTGGCTTCGTGGTTTTTTCTGCCTTCCCTGCTACGAATGAAACTTTGGCCTTCTGTTTCTGTTGCTGTTCACCAAAGAAAAGATCTTTTATTTCGTAGAAGAAAGAACTACCTGATGAGTAGATGGAGCAAGTTGGAGCAGGTTACTCCATGGAATCCTGTTTAGAAATGGTTGGAAGGAAAGATCCACCCGGTTTTGGTTCCGTGCTGGGAGAGAACAGAAAGACCCTGGAAACAAAATGGCGGCTGATGGGAAAGAAGGTTTAATGATGAACAGAACCACTCAGCATATGGTTCTGGGACAGCTGAACAAACAGCTGAATGAGGGGATGGATCTTTATAAGTTTCTGTGTCTTTGAAGTTTGGGATTTGTGCAACATGGGCTTTGTGCTTCTAAAGAGGGCGTTGGGCAATTCCTATAATGGTTAATGGCTTTCGCCTTGTGCTGGATCTTGGGTGAGGGGTTTGCTTGTTTTAGTCCTATCACTCTGCTTTTGTTAGCTGTCAAACTTTGCTGCAAGGAGTTTTGAAATATTCTGTCTTGAATGGATTTCCGCCTGCAGTATTTGTTTTGCTTATGAATAGAGCTATCTGGATACCCACCTTCCTCTTTCATTCAGCTCTTTAGCTCCTTAAGTGATGGCATCTACTGTGGGCTATTAAGAAAGACTTGGGGGGGGGTGCTTTCTGCCTCTAAAAGCATGTTTCTTCATCTCTCCTTTAGGAAAATATAATATTCTTCCTTTTTTAAAAAAAAAATCCCAAAATATTTCATTCTTCTGGAGGGAAGGGGGGGTGGCTTCCCACAAAATGAAGAGGAAAAAAAAAGTTCTGTGATCTGTCCCAGGTCAGGTCAGAAAAAAAAAGCACCTTTGGGCTAATGCACACTATTTCCAATCTATTCTCCCTTCCCTTCCCTTCTCTCTTCTCCTCTCCTCTCCTCTTCCCTTCCCTTCCCTACTCTCTTACGTCGCGTAGTCACGTAGGTAGGCGGGGCTCAGTCTGAGCCTACTGGACCTGCGCAGCTCAGTCGTAGGTTGGATCCCAGCCGGTTCGGTCGGGATCTCTGTTGCTCCTGATGCCGTCGTGGGAACCGGCTGGTCGGTCGGGCCGGGCCGGGCCGCTCTCCGTAGCTCCCTCCTGGGCCTCCCGGGTTGGTTGAGCTGCGGGTTTCGCCGCTCCCGCTCGGTCTCCCCAGGTCGGTCGAGCTGGCCTGGCTGTCTCTTCCTGGCGAGGGGTCATGCTGGCTGCTTTCCGGTAAGTATGGCTGGTTTATTCTTCTTTGGTTTTGGTCCCCTGGGTATTCCCTCCCCCCTTGGTTTGTGTTGTGGGGGTCGGTTTCGCCTGTTTGTGCGTCGGTGGTCTCTTGGTTGGTACTCCTCAACCTTAATTGGTCGATGTGGCGTTTCCAGGCTCGTCCGTCTGCTGTTTGTAGCCGGTACGAGTGTGGGCCTGTTATTTGTGTGATGACGGCCGGTACCCATAGTGGGTCTCCCGTCAGGTTTCTTGCGTATACGGGGTCCCCTGGTGCGAAAGTTCGGTGTTTGCTGTTTGAGTCTGGAGGCTTCTCCGGGTTATACGTGGGGTGTAACCTGTCGAGTGGGGACCTTAATTTCCTCCCCATTAATAGTTTGGCTGGGCTTTTATTGGTTGTGGTATTTGGGGTTATGTGTTTGGTGAAGAGTAGTTTGTTTATTTTCTCCTGGATCTCCCCGTGGTCTATTTTCCGGATGGTTTTCTTAGTGAATTGCACCATCCGTTCCGCCCTACCGTTCACTGCCGGGTGCACCGGTGCTGTCAGCGCGTGGCCGATGCCCCTTTCCGCTAGGAATTTTTCGAATTCCAGCGAGGTGAATTGGGGCCCGTTGTCGGAAACGACGACGTCTGGGAGGCCGTGCGTTGCAAAGAGTTTGCAGAGTTCCTTGATCACGGCCTCCATGGTTGTTGTTTTCATGTTGCTTACCTCCAGCCAGTTGGAGTAAGCGTCTACTGTTATTAGGAAGGTGTGTCCTTTTGTGGGCCCGGCGAAGTCTATATGGATCCTAGACCAAGGTCCCCTTGGGGTTTCCCACTCTAGGATGGGTGCTGTGGGTGGGCTTGGCCTAGTTTCCTGGCATCGTTGGCACCTTGCTACCCAGGTCTCAATTTGTTTGTCCATCCCTGGCCACCAAGCGTAACTTCTGGCCAGGGCTTTAGTCCTAACGATGCCAGGGTGCCCCTCGTGTAGTAGTTCCAGAACCTTCCCTTGTAGTTTTTCTGGAATGACCACCCTCTCCCCCCATAGTATGCACCCTTTTAATAACGAGAGTTCCGTTTGCCGATTTCGGAATGTTTTGACGGACTCGTTGTTGTCTCTTTCCGGCCACCCTTTCTCTACCCAATGCAACACCCGCACCAGACGTTTGTCTTTATTAGTCTCTCGGGCAATGTCTGACGCGGTTATGGGCAGGTTGGGTAGAGTCTCTATGCTGAGGGTGGTCGTCGTGGGTGCTGGGTTGGTGTCAGGTTCTGGTAGCGGCGAGCGGCTTAAGGCGTCTGCATGGGAGATCATCTTACCCGGTCTGTGTATGAGTCTGTAGTTGTAGGCCGCCAGGAACTCGGACCACCTTGTCATTCGGGGAGACAGAATGTTCGGGGTGGCCCGGTTTCCTGCAAGGATTCCCAGCAGCGGCTTGTGGTCGGTTATGATGGTGAATGTCCGGCCGTAGAGGTACTCGTGGAATCTTTTTACGGCGGCAACGATAGCCAGAGCCTCTTTGTCCAGCTGGCTATAGTTCCGCTCCGGTTTGGTGAGGGTCCTTGAAAAGAACGCGATGGGCGCTTCTTTTCCGTCGGGGAGGGTATGGCTGAGGACAGCGCCGACGCCGAAGGGTGATGCGTCACATGTGACGGCCAGAGGTAGGGTCTCGTTATACTGTATAAGGACGGCGTCCGAAGTGAGGAGGTCCTTTGTTCTTTGGAAGGCGGCTTGCTTGCGTTTCCCCCAAGTCCAAGTCGCCACCTTGTCCAGGAGCCTATGCAAGGGCTCCGCCACCGTCGCCTTCTGGGGCAGGAAAACATTGTAAAAGTTAAGTAGCCCCAGGAATGCCTGTAGTTCCTTCTTCGACTTGGGTGTGGGGGCTTCTTTGATGGCCTTGATTTTTTGGTTTGTGGGGTGAATGCCGTGACGGTCTAGGAGGTATCCTAGGAATTCAACCCGTTCCGTGTATAATTGGCATTTCTCCCTCTTTACTTTGAGCCCAGTCTCTTTGAATTTGGTTAGGACCTCCCTTAGGCGACCCTCTAGTTCGGCTTGGTTGGTTGCCGACACTAGGACGTCGTCGAAGTAAGGTACCACCCCCTTGATGCCTTGCAATAGTCTTTCCATTAGGCTTTGGAATATTCCCGGTGCCACGCTGACTCCGAATTGGAGTCGGTTGCATTTAAATGCTCCCCAGTGGGTGACTATGGTTTGCGCTTCTGCCATTTGCTCGTCGACCGGCAACTGTTGGTATGCCTGGGCGAGGTCGAGCTTGGCGAAAACCTTGCCCCCTCCCAGTGAGTGCAGTAGGTGTTGCACTACTGGGACGGGGTAGGCGCTTTGTTGCAACGCGCCATTTAGGGTGGCCTTATAGTCCCCACAGATCCTCACCGACCCATCGGGCTTGATCGGGGTGACTATGGGGGTCTCCCACCGGGCGTGGTCTATTGGCTGTAGGACCCCTTGCTTGACGAGCTTGTCAATTTGCTTGTCTATCTTGGGTTTAAGTGCGAATGGCACCCGCCTTGGTTACAGGCGTTTTGGGAGGACGTTTGGGTCTAGGCTGAATGATATAAGGGGCCCTCGGTACTTGCCAAGGTTTCCTTCGAAGACCTCTTGGAATTCCCGGGCCAGTTGTTGCTCCCAGCTGTCGTCGGTGACGTGGTCTACTCCCGTGATGCGATGCCGAGCGGGGCGAACCATTGCAGTCCCAGTAGGCTTGGGCGGTCGCGATCGACGATTGTCAGGGGAAGCCTTTCGGTGCACCCTTTGTATGTCACGTTGAACTGTCCAGTTCCGACTACCGGGATGCGGTTTCCCTGGTAGTCCTTTACAATGAGTCTCTGGCTGTCTAGGCTTCTCCTTTGGATGGTAGGCACCAAGCACTTTATTTCATGCCATGCTATCATGGAGAGGTAGGACCCGGAGTTCACCTCCATTTTGCATGGCTGACCCTCGATGCCTACCTCCACGTGGACGTTCCGGGCGTCATTGGTTATGGCGTGGCCGATGGTGACCGTCTGATGGGTCTCCTCTCTTCGCCGGTTATCGCCGCCTCGCAGGGATCGTCCGTTCTGGTCCCATCTGTTGTCCGAGGGGCGATCTCTGGTCCGGGGTGGTGTGCTCTCTCTCCTCCGGTTGCTCTGGTCCCATCGGGCCGGGCTGCGGTTCTTTTTAAGGCGGCAGACACCGGCAATGTGTCCCTTCTTGTCACAATGCCAGTAGATCGACTCGAAAAACCGGCATTCGGACCTGGGGTGGTCGCCTCCGCACCCGGCACAGTTGGTCCTCGACTTATGACCCCGCCGGTTCCGTGGGTCGCGGCCTGTCTGGAGGTGATGAATGTCCTCCTCGTCCTCGGAAGTGCCCGATGCCGAGTGGAAATCGCCCTGGTGGGTGGTCGTCTCGGGTTGGGCCTCGGCCGACCTTGCAGGGTTGTTGTTCCCGCTGTGGTCCCCAGCGTTCGGTCTGCGCATGCGGTCGGCGGATGTTCGGGTTGCTTCGGCGGCTGTGGCTGCGGTGAGGGTGTCTGCTAGGCTGATGTTGCCCTTGGCCATCAGCCGGCTCTGGAGGATGGGGTCCCACAAGCCGAGCACGATTCTGTCTCGCAGGGCGTCATTCAGGTTGTTGAATTCGCAGAGCCCCCCTAGGCATTGTAGTTCGGCGACGAAGTCGCTGAAACTCTCACCCAACCGTTGGTCCCGACGGTAGAACTCGTTGCGACGGATCAGGATGGGTACCTCTGGAGCGTAGTGCTGCCGAAGTATTGGCTCGAGGACGTCCCAGTCCATCGTGGTCGCATCGGCGGGTTTGGCAAGCGCCTTGGCCATCTTGAATACCTCGGTCCCGCAGTGGGTCAGGAAGACGGCGCGCTTCATGGGGCCGGTGGCGTCCTTCAGATCGCTGCACTCGAGGAACACACGGAATCGGTCGGAGTACGATTCCCAGTCCTCGGTGGCGGGGTTGAAGGGTGCGGGGGGTGCGATTTTCGCCATCGTGGTGGTTCGTCTGGCTTCCGTCGGACACGTGGTTCCATTCAGGGCCTGGATCCCACCTTCGTCGCCAGTGTCGTGTCCTCGAAAATGATGCCAGGAGTCGGTGACTTCAAATCATGCTCTTTTATTAAGGTAGGAACCGAACTGGCACTTTGCAAAAGGTTCGCGGCTTTTATTCTTTTAGCCGCCGCGGCCGCGGCCAATGGCACCGCTTTGAATCTCCCGCGATTCGAATTGACCAATCGCGGGAGATTCTCAGCGAGCCAATCGGCGCGGCTCGCCTGACCAATCAGAGTGCCCCGCGCTTTGGCCAATCAAAGCGCGGGGATCTCAAGAATGCTAATTAAGGGACAGAACAGTTTTATTAGTCACGATGTCTGCAGCTGGTCGTCCAATGAAAAACTGTACAAAAAGAGATGGTTTGCATCCATCAAAGAAAGGGACTGAGTTACTTGGCATTAAATTCACAGATTTCCTGGATAAACATTTAAACTGAACAGCGGGGAGAGAGAATTAGTGGATTCAGAACATTTCTGTCCCCAGCAACCTAAAACTAATAAGGATACCAGTGCATGCAAAATAGATGTTTGGGCAGGTAAGATTATCAACCTTGATGCCAATCAAAACCAAGCATTTAATAGTGAGTGCCATACCAAGTGCATTAATCAAACAGGTGGCAAGAAAGTAGGGGCAGGCAGGCACAACACAGGTTATGGAGACAGGAAACACAGTGTCAGACATAAAGATCTCAAGTGCCTATATACAAATGCACAAAGTCTGGGGAACAAACAGGGTGAACTCAAACTTGTTGTGTATGTACCATAGTTAATAAAGTATGAGCTTGAGGTAAAGTGCAGGGTTCTGGCCCTGCACTTCTGATTGGCTGTTAGGCGGCCAGTTCAGATTGGTTAGTCCTGAGGAATCCGATTGGCCCTTAACGGAGGTTCTTTATTGGTTAAAAGAGCTACGTTCAGAGCTCGTTATTGGACAAATCTGACAAGGGTTGCCTATATAAGGCAGAGTTCACTGTTGTTGTTTGGAGAAGTCACTATGCAATAAAGAGCTGAAAGTCACTATTCAGAGGCTGTCTCCATTTACTCCGACCCATGTTCAGTACTTAACACTGGCGACGAGGGTGGGATGTGGACACGTCTGAACCGAAGAAGCCAGGAAGCGACACTGAGCACGTGACAGACGACGCCAACAATGGAACCGACCAAGCTGACAACTTTGTTGTTCAAAAGGTAGAGGGTGAAACTAGAGCAACAGCCATACTGGACTTAATTCTTACAAACAGAGAAGAAGTGATAGAGGGAATTGAAACTGCAGGAACCTTGGGTGAGAGTGAGCATGTCATACTAGAATTCAACATAACACAAACACAAGCAACAGAACATAATAACATCAGAGTCTTGGATTTTAAAAGAGCTGATTTCAATAAACTCAGAGAGAACTTGGGAAAGATTCCATGGATGAAAATCCTAAAGGGGAAAACAACTCAAGAATCTTAGGAAATCTAAAAAGTATGATCATAGAAGCCCAGACCAGCACAATACCACTGAAAAAGAAAAACAAGAAATCCAAGAAGAAACCAGCATGGCTGCACAAAGATCTCTCTGGCAAATTGAAAGAAAAAAAGGACAAGTACAAAAAACAGAAAGAAGGACGTACAACTAAGGAAGAATATCAGCAGATAGCCAGAATCTGCAAAGACGAAGTCCGGATAGCAAAGGCTCAGAACGAACAAAGACTTGCAACAAAAGTCAAAGATAAATAAAAAAAAGTTTCTTCCAACATATAAATAACAATAAAAAAATCAAGGAAACAGTCAGTCCACTAAAGAGAGAAAATGGCAAGGAAGTAACAGGCAACAGAGTGAAAGCAGAACTACTTAACTCATTCTTTGCATCTGTCTTCACCCAAAAAGAAACTATAGCTCAACCCACCAAAAACATATCTGTAAAACACAGACCAGAAATAAAAGTTAAAATAAGCAAAAAAATAGGAAGAGAACGCCTGTCTGATCTTGATGAAAACAAATCACCAGGGCCTGATGGATCACATCCCAGAGTTTTAAAGGAGCTGGCAGAGGTCATCTCAGAACCACTGCACCATATCTTTCAAAAATCCTGGAGTGCCAGGGAACTACCAGAGGACTGGAAAAGAGCTGATGTGGTTCCCATCTTCAAAAAAGGGGAAAAAAACAGACCCAGGAAACTATAGACCAATCAGCCTAAGATCAATACCCGGGAAGATACTGGAAAAGATAATAAAAAAACAGATCTGCCAACATCTAGAAACAAGTAAAGTAATAACTAGCAGTCAGCACGGGTTTGTTAAGAACAGATCATGCCAAACCAATCTTATTTCATTCTTCAACACAGGGACTAAATTAGTAGACCAGCAAAATACTTTGGACACAATATATTTAGTTTTCAGCAAAGCATTCGATAAAGTAGACCACAACCTACTTCTTAGTAAGCTAGAAAAAAGTGGAATAGATAGCACCACCACTAGATGGATTCACAACTAGCTGGCAAACCGTACTCAACGAGTAGTCCTTAATGGGCCTAAGTCTACCTAGAGGGAAGTAAGCAGTGGGGTGCCAGAAAGTTCCGTCTTAGGCCCAGGACTCTTCAATATCTTCATTCACGACTTAGATGAGGGACTAGAAGGAGAACTTACCAAATTTGCAGATGATACTAAGCTGGCAGGAATAGCCAACACCCAAGAAGATAGGCTCAAGATCCAAATGGATCTTGACAGACTAGAACACTGGGCCGTATCTAATAAAATAAAATTCAATAGAGAAAAGTAAAGTCCTACACTTAGGGAAAAAAAAGCAAAAGTACACATCTAGACTGGGTGAAACCAGGCTCAATAGCAGTAGGTGTGAGAGGGATCTTGGAGTCTTAGTGGACAACCAGCCAAATAGGAGCCAGCTGTGTGCAGCGGCAGCCAAAAAAGCCAATGCAATCCTACATTGTATCAACAGAGATACAGTCAAGATCAAGGGAAGTACTAATACCACTCTATAAAGCCTTAGTTAGACCACACCTAGAGTACTGCATCCAGTTTTGGTCACCACATTATAAAAAAGTTGTTGAGACTCTAGAAATAGTACCGAGAAGAACAACCAGGATGATTAGGGGACTGGAGGCTAAAACCTACGAAGAACGGTTGCAGGAACTGGGCTTGGCTAATCTAGTAAAGAGAAGGACCAGGGGAGACATGAGTGGTCTTCCAATATTTGAGGGGCTGCCCTAGAGAGGAGGAAGGGGGTCAAGCTATTTTCTAAAGCTCCTATAGGCCAGACAAGGAATAATGGATGGAAACTGAACAAGGAGAGATTCAACCTGGAAACAAGGAATAACTTTCTGAGAGTGAGAACAATCAACCCATGGAACAGAAATTTGCCTTCAGAAGTTGTGGAAGCTTCATCACTTGAGACTTTCAAGAAGAGATTGGACTGCCATTGGTCAGAAATGGTGTAGGGTCTCCCGCTTGGGCGGGGGGTTGGATTAGATGACCTACAAGGTCCCTTCCAACTCAGATTATCTGTAATCTACTCTAAATTATCTTCCATCCCATCCCATCCCATATTTTCTTTTCTTTTCTTTTCTTTTCTTTTCTTTTCTTTTCTTTTCTTTTCTTTTCTTTTCCTTTCCTTTCTTTTCTTTTCCGTTCCGTTCCATTCCATTCTATTCTATTCCATTATATATTCTATCCTATCCTATCCTATATTCTATTCTGTTCTAATTCTATTCCTATTCTCCATCCCACCCCATGTTCTGTTATTGGATGAACCATCCCACCTTAAATTTTTTCTTCCTGCTAATGGGGGAAGTAAAAACCCACAATTATTGGCAAATGTAAACAACTTGTCTTGATAAGCAAATTACAGCCCTGAGTTTTGGGTTAGATGGCACTGAGTTTTCCTTGCCTCCCATCGTCATCCCCCTTCGCAACCCAGAAAAGGAGCATCATGAAGATCGACCGTGGGAGGAAAGTGTCAAGGCTAATTTCATAAGTTAATGAAATAAATCAGTCAGATGGAAAGAAGAGCTGGGGAGGGAGAGAGGGAGGAGGAGGAGGAGGAGGAGGGAAGCTGGTTGTTTTGACAGAGAATATCACAAGCTGAGATAGCCCCAAATATCAGGGCCATCAAACTCGGAGAGAGTCATAGAATAACAGAGTTGGAAGGGACCTGGGAGGTCTTCTAGTCCAACCCCCTGCCTAGGCAGGACACCCTACACCACTTCGGACAAAGGGTTATCCAATCTCTTCTTAAAAACTTCCAGTGTTGGAACTGTCAGAAATGTTTTCCTCAGTTCTAGGTTGCATCTCATCTTAACAAGCTTCCATCCTTAACTCTTGTCTTGCCCTCTGGCACTTTGGAGCATAAATCAACCCCTTTTTCTTTGTCACAGGCCCTCAAGTACTGGAAAATCTGTTTTCCAAAGCACCAGAAGGCAAGGGAGTAACAATGAATGGAACTTTATCAAAAAAGAGAACCAATCTAGAACTAAGGAACCATTTCCCAACAGTGAGAACAATTAATCGGTGGAACAACTCGCCACAGGGAGTTGTGGGGACTCCCACACTGGAGGTTTACAAGAAGAGATTTGTTAAGTACTGAACATGGGTCAGAGTAAATGGAGACAGCCTCTGTTTCAGCTCTTTATTACATAGTGACTTCTCCAAACAACAACAGTGAACTCTGCCTTATATAGGCAACCCTTGTGAGAATTGTCCAATAACAAGCTAAGAACGCTAGCTCTTTTAACCAATAATAATCCTCCGTTAAGGGCCAATCGGATTCCTCAGGACTAACCAATCCGAACTGGCCGCCTAACAGCCAATCAGAAGTGCAGGGCCAGAACCCTGCACTTTACCTCAAGCTCATACTTTATTAACTATGGTACATACACAACAAGATTAGACAGCCATTTATCTGGAATGGGAAAGAAAGGAAGGAAGGAAGGAAAGGAAGGAAGGAAGGAAGAGGGAGAGAGGGAGGGAGGCAGGAAGGGAAGGAAGGAAGGAGGGAAAGAAGGAAGGAAGTGAAGGAGGGAAGGAAGGAAGGAAGGAAGAGGGAGAGAGGGAGGTAGGCAGGAAGGCAGGAAGGGAAGGCAGGAAGGGAAGGAAGGAAGGAGGGAAGTGAAGGAAGGAAGGAAGGAAGGAAGGAAGGAAGGAAGGAAGGAAGGAAGGAAGGAAGGAAGAGGGAGAGAGGGAGATAGGCAGGAAGGAAGGAAGGGAAGGAAGGAAGGAGGGAAGGAATGAAGGAAGGAAGTGAAGGAAGGAAGGATGAAAGGGAAGGAAGGAAGGAAGGAAGGAAGGAAGGAAGGAAGGAAGGATGAAAGGGAAGGAAGGAAGGAAGGAAGAGGGAGAGAGGGAGGGAGGCAGGAAGGCAGGAAGTGAAGGAAGGATGAAAGGGAAGGAAGGAAGGAAGGAAGGAAGGAAGGAAGGAAGGAAGGAAGAGGGAGAGAGGGAAGTAGGCAGGAAGGCAGGAAGGGAAGGAAGGAAGGAGGGAAGGAAGGAAGGAAGTGAAGGAAGGAAGGATGAAAGGGAAGGAAGGAAGGAAGGAAGGAAGGAAGGATGAAAGGGAAGGAAGGAAGGAAGGAAGAGGGAGAGAGGGAGGTAGGCAGGAAGGCAGGAAGTGAAGGAAGGATGAAAGGGAAGGAAGGAAGGAAGGAAGGAAGGAAGGAAGGAAGGAAGAGGGAGAGAGGGAAGTAGGCAGGAAGGCAGGAAGGGAAGGAAGGAAGGAGGGAAGGAAGTGAAGGAAGGAAGGAAGGATGAAAGGGAAGGAAGGAAGGACGGAAGAGGGAGAGAGGGAGGTAGGCAGGAAGGCAGGAAGGGAAGGAAGGAAGGAAGTGAAGGAAGGAAGGAAGGAAGAGGGAGAGAGGGAGGTAGGCAGGAAGGGAAGGAAGGAAGGAAGGAATATCATTATCCCATTTTTCTGCCCTCCCATGCCGCTGTGCTTTTCAACATACCTTAATTCTCTCATCAGAAAAATAAATGCCTTTTTTTTTTAAAAAAAAAAGGATGAATTGTTTGTTTTATTTCAGAATGAGGATCCCAAAACAGGGAGCATGTCAAGCGGGTATTGAACGACTCAAATTTCTACCTTGGCTTCAAATAAAAGATAATCCGTTATTTTTAACTCAGTAATTTCTAACTGTAGGGCTTATTTTTGCTTTTTGGTGGATTACAGGTAGTCCTTGAGTTACAATAGTTCGTTTAGTGACTGCTCAAAGTTACAATGGCACGGGAAAAAAAGGGGGACTTCTGGACCTTTTTCACACTTATGACCATTCCCCAGGGTCACCTGACCAAACTTCAGATACTGGGCGATTGACTCATACTTATGATGGTTGCTGATGATCCCAGAGTCACGGAAACCAGATCCACTTAACAACTGTGTGACTCGCTTAACAACTGCAGTGATTCACTGAACAATCGTGGCAAGGAAGGTCATAAAACAGGGCAAAATTCACTTAATAAATGCATCATCATGAAATCTCCAAAACTGTAAAGCCTACAAACTTGAAATTGGGCACATATGTCCCTCTTGGCTTCTAGGTGCTCACTAAGAAAGGATTTTTTCAAATGACCCTCAGAGCATTATTAGCATTTCTTATATTATTCTTATTAACACGCTCTGATGCTAAGGAGTTCTACTCCCCCTCCCCACCTAAAAAGAAATATTTTCCAAATGCAAAACACAAGCAGAGGAGAGGTGTTTCAGTTTCACAGCAACAAACAGCTTTAAGACAAAACAGTTGAGCTAAGCCAAGCCCAGGCTCCTTGCTGTCTTCTTGCTCTCACAGCAAATATGGTTTCAGTTTCCAAACAGCCCTCCACTCTCTGACACACTGACAGGACACTTGCCAGATGAATACTGATGGATGCTGGTAGGCAGAGGCAGAATTTTTTCCCCCTTATTTTCCTCCTCATAAACTAAGCCCAACCCACATAGTTTTGTAGTGAAGCACAGGGATCGAGCTAGATTTTACATAATTTTGATTAAAAGTTTTGAAAACAAGTACCCACGAATTTAAGGGAAGGAAGAAAAGAAAGGAAGAAAGAAAGAAAAGTTAAAGCTAAAAATAAACCAAGAAAAGAAAAAAAATAGAAGAAAAATAGAAAAGAAAGCAACGTGCTGTATAAAGAAACAGCTTTTGACATTCTTCACAGCCTTTATAAGCACAAATATTTTTCAATCTTTCTCTCTAAAGTTATATCACCTTTTTCCTCTTCCTACAATCTATCCCATCTAATCACGAAAGCCACAAATCACAACTCCACTTTTTTGCATTTTTACTCAAAAAGTCCCTAGGAGGCTTCCAGCCACCAATAAATGCAGGTATTGTCTTTTTTCCCTTCTAATCAAAGAAGTCAATTTATCAACAAAATCTGTCAACTTTGCCCACCATATGCTGTGCGTTATGTTAAATCTTTCCATCTCTGTGCAGATAATAATCTCACTACCATACAATCTTATACTGATATAACCTTCCATGCCTTTTTTAATTTTTCCTCACTGTTTATCCTTTAATCCTAACAGGAAAAGTTCTGGCTTCAGTTAAAAATATTGATTTTTTTTTTAAAAAAATCCTCCATATGGAAGTTTGTAGGGAAGAAGCATTTTAAAGTGTTGGGGCAGAATGGCAAATGTAAGAAATAATAATCAATACAGATTATATATCTCCCCAACACTTTCTTTCGGCTTTCCTTGCTACTCAACAAGTAACACGCTAAGCTTGATTGGTGGGTGGATAGGAGACCACCAAGTGATCCCAATTTTAAGATAAGATTGGGAAATTGAAAAGTAGGATGGATTAAGGCAAGGACATAACACTTTCATCATATAGTATTAACATTAAAAAAAAAGTAGATGGATGGCTTTACAGCCTCAGCTGTCTTCAGAAAAACAGAATTTTGAACTGGTTAATGTTTAAATGGGAATCCATTAAAACTGACCACAAATTGAAGTGGAAAACATCCATCCCAAAATATTGTACACAATGCCAAATGACAGGTAGCAAGGTGAGTCTGTGGATGGCATCCCCCGAAAATAAGACCTGGTGCCTTTTTTTGGTGGCAAATATATATATATTAAAAACCTGGATGATTACGCTTGAAATGCAGGCACAGTTGAATGAAAACATTAATTGGAGTCCCTTTTACATTTGCTTTCATTAATTGATGACAGAAACCCAGAGAATGAACAAATAGATTTGACCCTTGTGTTAATGGTTTAAAAGCAATGGTTGTGCTTCATATATGGACCCTGTAAATTAATGCATCTGTTTCATATTGAATTGCTCTTTGCACATTTAAGAAAAATAGATTCATTAAGTAAGCCCTTTTGTGCATGCATTCAAAGAAACATGCTAGGCCTTGGCTACATAAATTGATGGATTTATTTTTTTTAAAAGAGAAGGCTAAGTGTTCTTTGAAACCAAATAAAATTAAATAGCAGAAAAATGAATTTATTAGCTTGATGGTAGTAGATCCAGTGCACAGGGACCCAGCTGGTTCAATTGCTTGATGGAAAGGAAGGGGTTAACCATGTGATTAATTCATAAAAAGAGAAATCTTTGCTTCATTGCTTTGTTTACATAAACCTCTATCATTGCATAAGTTCAACATAATCCTCTGATTTTCTTGGAAAGTATGGAGAAGCAGCTTGCAATTTTGTTTTTTGGAATGGGGGTTTTTTCCCCCACTTCTTTTATCCTTGAAGGGATAAATCTTTTATAAGATTAGAATCCAGGAAGCCGTGAGTTCTAGTTTCCTGAAAGGCATGAAAGCCAGGTAGGTGACTTTGGACCACTCCCTCCGTCTCAGCCCACCTCGCAGAGGTGTTGTTAAGGGGAAATATAGGAGGAAGAAGGCGTACTATGTATGCTCACAGCCTGGAGCTACTTATAAAGTAATAAAAGCAGGATCAAAATCTAGCAAATAAAGAAACGAGGAAGAAGCAAACAAACTTTTATCTTCCGAAGGGTGCAACATCAGTCTCTGGGCCATCATGAGGCCTCCCCACAACTCTCCAACAGAGTTTTGTAAGGTCATTCAATTGAATGTTAGAATAATGGAGTTGGAAGGGACCTTGGAGGTCATCTAGTCCACTGATCGCCAACTGGTGGGCCGGGGACCACTGGTGAGCCAGGAGAAAATTTTGGTGGTCTGCGGAGAAATGTCACCCCCAGAGCAATTAATCCAGGCTGCATGGGAACACAAGGCTGTGCCGCCCACATGGCCTGCGGGAACCTCCCTCCCCACTCACTTCTTACCCGGGAAACTTGCCTGCTAAAATTGGTATTTTTCCTTTCCCCCCAACCATCAGCTGTTCTGCTGTGCCAAGAGATTTAGATTAGCTAGAAAGCAGGAAATGATTGGACTTCTTGCTTTCTAGCTAATCTTTAGATCTTTGGCTCTGCTTTTAAGCACAGCCGAACCTCCCTTAGGATTAAAGTTTCTATTATTCAGTGCAGACTCAGGTAGCTGACAGATAGATAGATATCTTGAATGAATCTGTGATTCCGTGAGCAGTTCAATCTGCCTGCCTGCTTTGCCTGCTTTTGGATAAAAATTGCTCTTTTTTTTATCACCAAAATCAATATTTACATACAAGGTGTGAGTTAATCTTGTGAGTTTGCTTGCAAGCAAATTTTATGTGCCAGACTCAGATAGCCGATGGCAGAAACACAGATCTCTAAGTGAACCTGTGATTCTGTGAGGAACTCAAGCACTTTCTTTAAAATAAAAAAAATTCAATATTAAATATTTATAATATTTACATACAAACCATGCCCAGCCAGTCACATGACCACCAAAGCCACACCCACAAATTAGGCCACACCCCAGAAGCAATTGTTAAGACATTTGAATCCCACCCCTGCCTTTGTGTGTTTGTGTGTGTGTGTGTGTGAGAGAGAGAGAGAGAGAGGGAGAGGGAGAGAAGGAGGTCAGATCAAATCTCTCTCTCTCTCCCACCAATGTCACCAAGCCACCATCAGTCAAAATTCATATTAGTGGTCCCGGGGATCTAAAATTATGAGTTTGGTGGTCCCTGACGTCCAAAAGGTTGGCGACCCCTATTCTAGTCCAACTCCCCGCTCAAACAGGACACCTTCTTTCATTTCAGACAAATGGCCGTCCAGCCTCTTCTTAAAAACTTCCCATGTTTGGAGTAGCCACCACTTCTGGTGGCAAGCAGTTCCACTGGATAATTGTCCTCACTGTTAGGAAATTTCTCCTTAATTCCAGGTTGCTTCTCTCCTGGATAAGTTGAGTGGGGCCAGCCAGGGGTGGGATTTACAGGTTTGCTGAACTGGGCAGAACCTTAGCAAGACGATCGCCCGAACCTGCGCAAACACCTAGTAGCCCACCCCTGCCTAGTATGTTGGTTGCTTATTTAGTATCCTGTGACTGTCACTAAGGGTTGTATCTTATGATTTATGATGAATGTATTTTCATGATGACTATGATCATGACTTATCACTTATGGTTTTCACGTACAATGAGAGCTTGTGCACCAAAGACAAGTTCCTTGCGTGTCCAATCAACCTTGGCCAATCAAAGAATTCTATTGCTATTGCTATTATTTTTATTCCTCTTATCTCTGTGTCTGCTTCTATTCTTTCTTTTACCGGCATTTCTCTTTCTAATTTCTATTACGACCGACTTTTTGAGGGTTCAAACCAGTGATGGGATTCAAATTTTTTTTTACCACCGGTTCTGTGGATGTGGCTTGGTGGGCGTGGCAGGGGAAGGATACTGTAAAATCTCCGGTCAGGGGTGGGATTTGCCAATTCTCCAAAGTACTCAAAATTTCTGCTACCGGTTCCCCAGAACGGGTCAGAACCTGCCGAATACCCACCTCTGGTTCAAACTTGAATTTGAATAAGACCTGCACATCTATTGGCAATCAGTGCCAAAGTGGTTCTAACTTCGTGAGAACAGAGGAAGCTTCTTGGATGAGAAGCGAAACACTTTCGAAGAAAAGGCCAAGAAAGTTTGAGGACTGGGTGGGGAGGAATACACTGCCTTTGGGCCAAACTTATTTTGTAAGAGTCTCACAGACCCTGATCGTGTTGAAGGCCAGTGTGTTCTCTCTAAAATAAATTTATGTTTTTCATTTTACACTTGGCAATGAGTTTTTGAGACTTTTTTTTGGGTTTAATGGTCTTTTTTCCAATTAGTTTTTAATAGAGAAGTTGTTTTTACAAGGTAAAGGTTTTTTTTACTTTTTATTAAAGACATTGTCAACTCATAAAATGTTTCTCTGGTCTTTTGAGAGTTGCCAACAGAAAGGGAAGGGGGAGCAGTGCGGCAGTTTGCAAACTGAAAGTGCATTCCACAGGCTGAAAATTTAAAAAACATTTTCCTTTTCGACAGTTTGTAAGATCTTTTCTTCTTAAATTGTATCATATACGCACATCTTATTCGTATCTATATTTGGATTACACTCAAATAAGTTTATCCCATTCTTTCCCAAAGATCTATCTTTGGTCTAACCATTTGTACCAGGAATTCCAGTTGTTGTAATATATTGAAGACTCTTTGTTTTTTAGGGCTAGGGTGAGTTTGTCCATTTCTGTTCACCCTCCCTTCTTTCTTTTTCTTTCTTTTTCCTTTCTTTTCGCGTTTCTTTCTCTCTTTCTTGCTTTTTTCTGGTTTTGTTATTTGTGTATATGTTGTAGATTTGTTTTTTTTAATTGTAAATTTAATAAAATTTGGTGTTTTTTTTTTAAAAAAAGAAAGAAAGTGCATTCCATAAATGTTTTCAAAGATAGTAACTCGGTGACTGAAGTTTCTGCCATGCACAAAATTCTAACTGGAGAGCACGATTGATGACTCTGGGCTAGGGATGCGTCCCATTGGAGAATATGAATTAGGATACACCCAGGGGGTGGGGAGAAAACTAAGGTCAAGGGTCACAGTGAATGATGTGTCTCAGAGTCGGCTGCACCCAGGCAGTGCCGGACATGTTAACTCCCAATAAATCCTTTGGAAGCTTTGGAAGTTTGGCTCAAGACTCGTGATTTAAATGGGGGTCACTGCCAGAGCCCTGACAAACATTTTTTTTTTTTTTTTTACCATGTATCTGTGGAGATTCTCGGTCATGGTTGTCTCAAATGTGCTTTTTTTTCTTGATTTCTTTCCTTGAAGAGGTTTCGCTTCTCATCCAAGAAGCTTCTTGGTTCTGACTGGATGGTTGCGGGGGGGGGGGGGGAGAGAATGGAAGGATTAGTTCTGACCAAGTTTTTTAAAAAAGAAAACCCAGTACAAATTTAAATAGAAATAACAGAAAAGTGTTAATAGAAAATAGAAATAAAAGATAAGGAAGGAAAGCAAAAAAAAATTTTAAAAAAAATAGATACAGGAAGTTCTGGAGTTATGACCGCCATTTTTGAGCCCAAAGCTTCCGTTGCTAAGCGAGATGGCGATCGAGTGATTTTTACCCCCATTTTACGACCTTTTGTTTCTTGCTATGGTGAAGGGACTTACTGCAATCATCAAGTGAGGATGCCAGCCGTTGAATGAATCTGGCTTCCCTGTTGACTTGGCTTGCAAGAAGGTCGCAAAAAGAGGATCAACATGGCCCCAGAAATATTGGCCTCGACGGTGGACGTAATTTGAGAACTACCTGAATTCCAATCCATTTGTTGTAAAAAAAAATATATAAAAAAAAGCAAAGCTGCAAAACCAGATGCATCTCACTGAACAAGTCGTAAATCAAGGACTTGCCCGTATTCAAATTTGTGGGAAAGGAGAAAGGAATATACTGTTTTTTTTTTACAGAGATTAGGACGTACAAATCCTTGAAAGGAATACACTCTGCATTTTATCTCATCTCATAAATGTTGCTTGAGCTTAAAGCTGTTTTGTGGTCTGCCAGCAGCCGGTGCAGATGGCAGTGAAATTGGACAGTGGGGAAGAACAGGGACCAATCCGGGACCCTGGGGAGGACTCGGATGAGGGTCCTGCATCCGAGGCAGAGATGGGGCCAGGACCATCTGGGAGTGGGGTGCTGACTCTGGAGCCTTCGGAGTCCGGCAGCAGTGAGGAAGAGGAGCAAAGGGAGCCTGTTCCCAGGGCGCTTCTGCGCAGAGCTGCTAGAAGGCGAGAGTAGCTGAGACAAAAGGGGCGACTCGGGAATAAGGCTGGGAAGTGATTGTCCCTCCCATAAGGGATAAAAGTCAGGCCAAGATGATGAAACCTTTGCAGGAAGCAAAACAGTTCAGTAATCTCCGAGTCCTTCACGAAGCTCTGGGAACTCTGGTTGGTGTTTTTCTGGGACTTTGCTTGGTTTCTGTTATCATTCATTTGGATACTTTTGGGTTTTTTTGGCAGCATTGCCCAGCACTGAAAGGCGTGCCCTTCTCTGGGGGGAACTGTTTATAATTGGTTCTGACTGGGAATGCAAGATAATTCTCAGCATTGCATTAAAGTAAGTTTTGTGTTTCGTTAAGTTTGACGAAGCCTGGGTCAGAACAAGCTGCCCGTAGGAATGAAGGGAGGAGAGACCCTTGTTGGGATCAAAACTGGCTTTAGTTAGAATTTGCTGGAAGCGAGAGACAAGCCCTAGAAACTAATAGTTACGACAGCTAAATTGTAAAGGGGCAGGTGTGAAACCAGGACTCAATAGCAGGAACTGGGAGAGGGCTCTCGGAGTCCTAGTGGACAACCAGCTAAATGGGAGCCAACCGTGTGCAGCAGCAGCCAAAAAAGCTAATGCAATCCTAAGTTGCATTAACAGAAGGATGCAATCGAGATCAAGGGAGGTATTAATACCACTCTATAAAGCCTTAGTAAGGCCACACCTAGAGTCCTGCATCCAGTTTTGGTCACCACACTATAAAAAAGAGGTTGAGACTCCAGAAAAAGTACAGAGAAGAGCAACCAGGAGGATTAGGGGACTGAAGGCTAAAACATACGATGGATGGTTGCAGGAACTGGGCCTGGCTAGTCTAGGGAAGAGAAGGACCAGGGAAGACAGGAGAGCATCTTCCAGTATTTGAGGGGCTGCCCCAGAGAGGAGGAGGAAGGGGGTCAAGCTATTTTCTAAAGCTCCTGTAGGCCAGACAAGGAATAATGAATAGAACTGAACAAGGAGAGATTCAACCTGGAAATAAGGAGGAATTTTCTGACAGGGAGAACAATCCACCCATGGAACAGAAGTTGCCCTTGGAAGCTGTGGGAGCTTCATCCCTGGAGGCTTTCCAGAAGAGACTGAACTGTCCTCTGTCAGAAATGGTGTAGGGTCTCCTGCTTGGGCAGGGGGTTGGACTAGATGACCTATAAGGTCCCTGCCAACTCTGATGATCTGTTATCTGTTATTTAACAGATCTGTTATCTGTTAAAATGCATTCATTTTAAGCGCCTCAGAAAGATTGTGACCAGGGGGTGGGCTTCCAAGATTTTAGCAAGGACTTCTCTGCCTGGTTGCTGGGTGAGTGTGGCCTACTCAGCCTGCTGAAACCATGGCGGGGTGGGTGTTTTCACCTTCCCCAGGGTCCCGAGGCTTTCCTTGAGCCTCTCCCAGTCTCCAGAGGCCCCCCGGAAGCCAGAAACGGGCTTGTTTTCGGACTTCCAGAACTTCTGGGAGGGCCGTGTTTTTGCAGGCCCTGCATTTACCTGGCATCCAACAGGCCACAAAGGGACTCCTAGGAGGGGTCGGGCAGGGAGGGCAGGGCAGCACCAGCCAGGGGTGGGATTTACCAGTTTGGTGAACCAGGTGTAAAATTAGCCTCTGGTTCGCTCTAACCAGCCCGAACCGGCTGAATCCCACCCCTGAGTGGGATGGCCTGTGTTTCTCAGCCAATGAGGAAAAGGTGGGAGACAAACTTGCAATCATCATCATCATCATTCTTTTAATGACCCCATAATCTCTTGCGGGGTGGAGTGTGGACAACTGAATGGAGCTGAGTGTTTATTGGCCGGATGCCCTTCCTATCGTCAGGGCAGAGTTTTGTCCAGCAGATCTATTCTCATTGTGCCCAGAAAGAGAAATATCTGCCTCTACCTCAGATTGAACTCACAGTCCCCTGATTGTGAGGTGAGAGCTCCGCCTCTAGGCCACACACCACTTGGGAGACGAGCTTGCAAGGAAGATAGAGAATATAAAGAAAGTAGATTGATGGCTTGAGGTGTGTCTCGTCTACCTGCGTGTATGTGATACACCCTCTTGACAAAGTAGAAAATAAAATTCCCAGTGTTTTCTTTGATAAGTTTTGACTTGTAATTGTTTTAAACTAGACAACGAATCCCATACATTCAACTCAACTCAACTCAACTCAACTCAACTCAACTCAACACAACACAACTCAACACAGCTCAACTGAACTCAACACAACTCAACTCAACACAACTCAACACAACACAACACAACTCCACAACTCAACTCAACTCAATTCAACACAACTCAACTCAATACAGCTCAACACAACTCAACTCAACTCAACACAACACAACACAACTCAACACAAGTCAACTCAACTCAACTCAACTCAACTCAACTCAACTCAACACAACACAACTCAACACAGCTCAACTCAACTCAACACAACTCAACTCAACTCAACTCAACTCAACACAAGTCAACTCAACACAACACAACTCAACACAACACAACACAACACAACTCAACACAACACAACACAGCACAACACAACTCCACAACTCAATTCAACCCAACTCAACTCAATACAGCTCAACACAACTCAACTCTTCCATTTTTTTAAAAAAAAGCTGCAAAATCAGGTGTATCTCACTGACCAACCAAGTTGCTTAGCACCAGAAATTCAAAGCCCCCTGGGTCATCATAAGTCGGGGGGGACTCCTCACACCACCTTCTACCTTTATGTTAGGATGGCAGAAACTCGGCCCACCAAAAAGCCGGCTTCAATTCTGAGGAGCTGGGCCACGAGTTGGAAGTCTTGAAAAGCTTTTGTCATTTATGGAGGGATGTTGAGCACGGTTTCCACTTATTGTCATGGTTTGGGGGGGGGGAAGGAGGGGAGAGAGGGAAATTGATATCACAAGGTCAGGGAGACACAGGTTGTCATTGATGCACAACGGAAAAGTGCGCTTCCATTGTCCGCCTCCGAGCGAGGCACATTAGCATACTGGCATTTAAATGCTAGCTTTATCTTGGCCTCAATTGTTCATTAAAACGGATTTCAGTGGGCCGTGCGCGATTTCCTTCCTTGCCATTGGCTCCAGTTAACTTGCTGATGATTTACGGCCACCCCATGAATGGGTGCCTCTCCCACAGGCACCCCATCTCTCTCTCTCTCTCTCTCTCTCTCTCTCTCTCTCTCCACCCCCTCCCCAGAAAGACGTCCGTCCTTTGGGGGAGGAATGACAGAACGGCGAGAGAACCCCGGGAATGGGCCGTAAGCTGCTCACACGTAGCCCCCTTGTCTCCCTGGCACACTCATGCCTGCCTGCCAAGCAGATAAGCCCTTGCAAAGAGTGAGCAGAGGCCGGGCGAGATTAACAAACAAAGACCCATGGCTGGCAAAACAAAACAACAACGGCCCCCCAAACACAATTCAATGGGAGGCTGGATGCTAATCTCTGGCCAAATGCGCGGCATCAACAACAATGCCCACTTCAAAGGCATTGATGCCTTGCACCCTCACCCCCAGCCTGGGTGGGTTTCACATTGGGGATCTGGGAGAATGCCCGCGGGCACGGACTCACTTGCTGGATGCTCAAGACTCCGGAAAGAGTGCAGAGAAGAGCAACCAGGAGGATGAGGGGATGATTGGAGGCTAAAACTCATACGATGGACGGTTGCAGGAACTGGGCCTGGCTAGTCTAGGGAAGAGGAGGACCAGGGGAGACAGGAGAGCAGCTTCCAATATTTGAGGGGCTGCCCCAGAGGGGAGGAGGGGAGGTCAAGCTATTTTCCAAAGCTATTTTCCAAGGCCAGACAAGAAGCAATGGATGGAAACTCACCAAGGAGAGAAGCAACTTGGAATTTATTTATTTTTTATTTTTTTATTTGATTTGTCAATTGCTTACATGACAATAGCTACAAGTAAAAACATAGTTATGAATACATGGATACGAATAAGAAAAAACAAAGAAACAATCGGACAGGGACGGAAGGCACATTGGTGCGCTTATGCAGGCCCCCTACAGACCTCTTAGGAAAGGGGTGAGGTCAATAGCCACAAGCTTCGCCAGCTAAGGGATTCTGGGAGTTGGGATTCTAGGAGTTGAAGGCCGCAAGCTTTGCCAGCTGAGGGATTCTGGGAGTTGAAGTCCACAAGCTTTGCTGCCTGAGGGATTCTGGGAGTTGAAGTCCACAAGCTTTGCCAGCTGAGGAATTCTGGGAGTTGAAGGCCACAACCTTTGCTGCCTGAGGGATTCTGGGAGTTGAAGTCTACAAGCTTTGCCAGCTGAGGAATTCTGGGAGTTGAAGGCCACAACCTTTGCTGCCTGAGGGATTCTGGGAGTTGAAGTCCACAAGCTTTGCTGGCTGAGGGATTCTGGGAGTTGAAGGCCACAACCTTTGCTGCCTGAGGGATTCTGGGAGTTGAAGTCCACAAGCTTTGCCAGCTGAGGAATTCTGGGAGTTGAAGGCCACAACCTTTGCTGCCTGAGGGATTCTGGGAGTTGAAGTCCACAAGCTTTGCCATCTGAGGGATTCTGGCAGTTGAAGGCCATAACCTTTGCTGGCTGAGGGATTCTGGGAGTTGGGATTCTAGGAGTTGAAGTCCGCAAGCTTTGCTGGCTGAGGGATTCTGGGAGTCGAAGTCCACAAGCTTTGCTGGCTGAGGGATTCTGGGAGTTGAAGTCCACAAGCTTTGCTGGCTGAGGGATTCTGGGAGTCGAAGTCCACAAGCTTTGCTGGCTGAGGGATTCTGGGAGTTGAAGTCCACAAGCTTTGCTGCCTGAGGGATTCTGGGAGTTGAAGTCCACAAGCTTTGCCAGCTGAGGAATTCTGGGAGTTGAAGGCCACAACCTTTGCTGCCTGAGGGATTCTGGGAGTTGAAGTCCACAAGCTTTGCCATCTGAGGGATTCTGGCAGTTGAAGTCCATAACCTTTGCTGGCTGAGGGATTCTGGGAGTTGGGATTCTAGGAGTTGAAGTCCGCAAGCTTTGCTGGCTGAGGGATTCTGGGAGTCGAAGTCCACAAGCTTTGCTGGCTGAGGGATTCTGGGAGTTGAAGTCCACAAGCTTTGCTGGCTGAGGGATTCTGGGAGTCGAAGTCCACAAGCTTTGTTGGCTGAGGGATTCTGGGAGTCGAAGTCCACAAGCTTTGCTGGCTGAGGGATTCTGGGAGTTGAAGTCCACAAGCTTTGCTGGCTGAGGGATTCTGGGAGTTGAAGTCCACAAGCTTTGCTGGCTGAAGGATTCTGGGAGTCGAAGTCCACAAGCTTTGCTGGCTGAGGGATTCTGGGAGTTGAAATCCACAAGCTTTGCTGGCTGAGGAATCCTGGGAGTTGAAGTGTTAGTGACAGTCACAGGATACTAAATAAGCAACCAACATACTAGGCAGGGGTGGGCTACTAGGGGTTTGCGCAGGTTCGGGCGATCGTCTTGCTAAGGTTCTCCCCAGTTCAGCGAACCTGTAAATCCCATCCCTGGCTGGCCCCACCCAACTTATCCAGGAGAGAAGCAACCTGGAATTAAGGAGAAATTTCCTAACAGTGAGGACAATTATCCAGTGGAACTGCTTGCCACCAGAAGTGGTGGCTGCTCCAAACACTGGAAGTTTTTAAGAAGAGGCTGGACGGCCATTTGTCTGAAATGAAAGAAGGTGTCCTGTTTGAGCGGGCAGTTGGACTAGAATAGGGGTCGCCAACCTTTTGGACGTCAGGGACCACCAAACTCATAATTTTAGATCCCTGGGACCACTAATATGAATTTTGACTGATGGTGGCTTGGTGACATTGGTGGGAGAGAGAGAGAGATTTGATCTGACCTCCTTCTCTCCCTCTCCCTCTCCCTCTCTCTCTCTCTCTCACACACACACAAACACACAGAGGCAGGGGTGGGATTCAGATGTCTTAACAACTGGTTCTTGGGTATGGCCTAATTTGTGGGTGTGGCTTGGTGGTCATGTGACTGGCTGGGCATGGCTTGTATGTAAATATTATAAATATTTATGTAAATATTGAATTTTTTTATTTTAAAGAAAGAGCAACTTTTACCCAAAATAGGCAAAGCAGGAAGGTAGATTGAATTCCTCACAGAATCACTTAGAGATTTGTGTTTCTGCCATCAGCTATCTGAGTCTGCACTGAATAATCAAAGCTTCACTCCTAAGGGAGGTTCGGCTGTGCTTAAAAGCAGAGCTGAAGATCTAAAGACTGGCTAGAAAGCAAGAAATCCAACCATTTCCTGCTTCCTAGCTAACCTAAATCTCCCGGCACACCAGAATAGCTGATGGTCGGAAAAAGGAAAAATAGCAACTTAGCAGGTAAGTTTGCCAGGTAAGGAGTGAATGGGTGGGGAGGGTCCCAGCAGGCCATATGGGCGACGCAGTCTTGTATTCCCGCACAGCCTGATTAAAGCATGATCTTAAAGCATGAGGAATTCTGGGGGTCGAAGTGCTCCCATCTTAAAGCATAAGGAATTCTGGGGGTCCAAATCCTCCCATCTTAAAGCATGAGGAATTCTGGGGGTCAAAGTGCTCCCATCTTAAAGCATGAGGAATTCTGGGGGTCAAAGTGCTCCCATCTTAAAGCATAAGGAATTCTGGGGGTCCAAATCCTCCCATCTTAAAGCATGAGGAATTCTGGGGGTCGAAGTGCTCCCATCTTAAAGCATAAGGAATTCTGGGGGTCCAAATCCTCCCATCTTAAAGCATGAGGAATTCTGGGGGTCGAAGTGCTCCCATCTTAAAGCATAAGGAATTCTGGGGGTCCAAATCCTCCCATCTTAAAGCATGAGGAATTCTGGGGGTCGAAGTCCTCCCATCTTCAAGTTGCAAAGTTTGAAAACCACGGATCGGACGTCATCTTCTCCATTTGGAAGTCAAGCATTTCAGGGCAAAGAAAACTGCCCTTCCAGGTTGCAGCAGCCACTCTACAGGTGGAATATTCCGATACCAAACAAGAAGTGGAATATATCTTTTAAAAAAAATTTTTTATTTTTTTTTAATTTCTAACCCAGACTCCTCGGGGCCTTTATTGCCTTCTCTTTCTCTTCGCCCAATGCCTTTCTTTTCTAATCCCTTTCGCTCCGTGTAGTTTGCTCGGCTGATAGTTTATCCGCGTTTGTCTCTCGGGAGAGAAAGGAGATTTTTGTCATAACTAAGGCTGGGCTCCCCTGTTCCTCGGCACGGCTGACACGAGAAAAATTAATTTGGAAGCGTCTTCTATGTCTATCCAGGTTAATAAACATCGGGGGGCAAATTAGGATGGAATCTCACTCCCAAGTGGATTTCTGAGAGCTTTGAAAGAGACAGATTCGACGATGTGCCCTCTTGCAAAAGCCAACCCAGAACCCCCTGATAGCATTTAACTAAAATCCATGAAAAGGAACCCTCGGGATATTTCCAAAATATTGAATAAACACAAGCAGGGGAAAGAGGGGAAGGAGAAGGAAGGCAGCCCTCAGCTGTCACCATCTGGAGTGAAGGAGAATCTCGGAGAGGAAGGGAAAGGCTGGTCCAAGAAACAGAGAAGGAAAAAAAAAAATCAAGGATTTTTTTTTTTTTTGGCTTGTTTTTGGAAGGTTTGCTGTTGTTTTTAATCCTGTGGCAGTCACCCCAAATTAGATTTTTGCAAATTTGTTGAGGCGTGGACACAAATCCAATGATGGAGGGAAGGAATGGAAGGAGGGAGGGAGGGAGGGAGAGAAATAGACATAGGGAGTGAGAGAATAGATAGATGATAGATAGGCAGATAATAAATAGATAGATGATAGATGATAGAGAGAGGGATGGATGCTAGATAGATAGATAGATAGATAGATAGATAGATAGATAGATAGATAGATAGATAGATAGATAGATAGATAGATAGAAAATGTCTGCAACAAAACCCCCAAGCTCCAAGGACCCCACAGTCTTTTCCTCCTCCTCCTCCTCCTCCTCCTCCTCCTCCTCCTCCTCTTCTTCTTCCTGCTCCTCTGCTCCTCCCGCTCCCTCCCCCTTCTTTCCAGCACTGATGATGTTCCCTAGTTGAGTCATGAAATGTCTGCAACAAAACCACCAAACTCCAAGGAACCCACAGTCTTTTTCCTCTTCCTCTTCCTCTTCCTCTTCCTCTTCCTCTTCCTCTTCCTCTTCCTCTTTCTCTTCCTCCTCCTCCTCCTCCTCCTCCTCTTCCTCCTCCTCCTCCTTTCCAGCACTGATGATATTCCCTAATTGGGTCACAAAACATCTGCAAGAAAACCACCAAACTCAGAGAGCATCAAGGAGCCTGAGCTAAAAAGATTTTCTCCTTTCTCCCTCACGCTCCAATCATTTCCCAGGCTTCCTCTTCTTTGCAATGGCTTTTCCTGTGAGCCAATCCGGGGTGGGGGGAAATTCTTCCAAAAACCCCGAAGACGCAGGAACGAGCGAACGATGCCGGCAGGTGGCAAATCTCAAGGGGTTTTTTCAGCCGGGAACAAAAACACCAGCAGGCTGGGATGAAAAGGAGAAAATGGGTAACTTTTCTGCAAGACGCAGGAAATGCTAATCAAGCCATTGAGCGAAGGAGAAACTGCTCCCCCCATTTTTCTGTTTCCAGTTTCTCATTTGCAAAGCATTTGTTTCCTTTGGGAGCATCATCTTGAAAAGTCTGCAGATGCCATGCAGGAAGGCAATCGCCTCCTTCCTCCAGCCCTAAACTTCCTTAAGAATTGCTTCAAAAAGAGGCATGAAACTCAAGTGGCTACCAATAGGCAGGAGATGGGAGTTCTAGTCCCGCCTTGGGCATGAAAGCCAGCTGGGTGACTTTGGGCCAATCACCAGGAGACGGGGAGTTCTAGTCCCGCCTTAGGCATGAAAGCCAGCTGGGTGACTTTGGTCCAATCACCAGGAGACGGGGAGTTCTAGTCCCGCCTTAGGCATGAAAACCAGCTGGGTGACTTTGGGCCAATCACTAGGAGACGGGGAGTTCTAGTCCCGCCTTAGGCATGAAAACCAGCTGGGTGACTTTGGGCCAATCACTAGGAGACGGGGAGTTCTAGTCCCGCCTTAGGCATGAAAGCCAGCTGGGTGACTTTGGGCCAATCACCAGGAGACGGGGAGTTCTAGTCCCGCCTTAGGCATGAAAACCAGCTGGGTGACTTTGGGCCAATCACTAGGAGACGGGGAGTTCTAGTCCCGCCTTAGGCATGAAAGCCAGCTGGGTGACTTTGGGCCAATCACCAGGAGACGGGGAGTTCTAGTCCCGCCTTAGGCATGAAAGCCGGCTGGGTGACTTTGGGCCAATCACCAGGAGACAGTGAGTTCTAGTCCCGCCTTTGGCATGAAATCTGAGTGGGTGACTTTGGGCCAATCACCAGGAGACGAGGAGTTCTAGTCCCGCCTTCCAGCTGGGTGACTTTGGGCCAATCACCAGGAGACGGGGAGTTCTAGTCCCGCCTTAGGCATGAAAGCCAGCTGGGTGACTTTGGGCCAATCACCAGGAGACAGTGAGTTCTAGTCCCGCCTTAGGCATGAAAGCCAACTGGGTGACTTTGGGCCAATCACCAGGAGACGGGGAGTTCTAGTCCCGCCTTAGGCATGAAAGCCAACTGGGTGACTTTGGGCCAGTCACCAGGAGACAGTGAGTTCTAGTCCCGCCTTAGGCATGAACGCCAGCTGGGTGACTTTGGGCCAATCACCAGGAGACGGGGAGTTCTAGTCCCGCCTTAGGCATGAAAGCCAATTGGGTGACTTTGGGCCAATCACCAGGAGACGGGGAGTTCTAGTCCCGCCTTAGGCATGAAATCTGAGTGGGTGACTTTGGGCCAATCACCAGGAGACGGGGAGTTCTAGTCCCGACTTAGGCATGAAATCTGAGTGGGTGACTTTGGGCCAATCACCAGGAGACGGGGAGTTCTAGTCCCGCCTTAGGCATGAAATCTGAGTGGGTGACTTTGGGCCAATCACCAGGAGACAGTGAGTTCTAGTCCTGCCTTAGGCATGAAAGCCGGCTGGGTGACTTTGGGCCAATCACCAGGAGACAGTGAGTTCTAGTCCCGCCTTTGGCATGAAATCTGAGTGGGTGACTTTGGGCCAATCACCAGGAGACGAGGAGTTCTAGTCCCGCCTTCCAGCTGGGTGACTTTGGGCCAATCACCAGGAGACGGGGAGTTTTAGTCCCGCCTTGGGCATGAAAGCCAGCTGGGTGACTTTGGGCCAATCACCAGGAGATGGGGAGTTCTAGTCCCGCCTTAGGCATGAAATCTGAGTGGGTGACTTTGGGCCAATCACCAGGAGACGGGGAGTTCTAGTCCCACCTTAGGCATGAAATCTGAGTGGGTGACTTTGGGCCAATCACCAGGAGACGGGGAGTTCTAGTCCCGCCTTAGGGATGAAAGCCGGCTGGGTGACTTTGGGCCAATCACCAGGAGACAGTGAGTTCTAGTCCCGCCTTTGGCATGAAATCTGAGTGGGTGAGTTTGGGCCAATCACCAGGAGACGAGGAGTTCTAGTCCCGCCTTAGGCATGAAAGCTGGCTGGGTGACTTTGGGCCAATCACCAGGAGACGGGGAGTTTTAGTCCCGCCTTAGGCATGAAAGCTGGCTGGGTGACTTTGGGCCAATCACCAGGAGACGGGGAGTTTTAGTCCCGCCTTGGGCATGAAAGCCAGCTGGGTGACTTTGGGCCAATCACCAGGAGACGGGGAGTTCTAGTCCCGCCTTTGGCATGAAAGTCGGCTGGGTGACTTTGGACCAATCACCAGGAGACGGGGAGTTCTAGTCCCGCCTTAGGCATGAAATCTGAGTGGGTGACTTTGGGCCAATCACCAGGAGACGGGGAGTTCTAGTCCCGCCTTTGGCATGAAAGTCGGCTGGGTGACTTTGGACCAATCACCAGGAGACAGTGAGTTCTAGTCCCGCCTTTGGCATGAAATCTGAGTGGGTGACTTTGGGCCAATCACCAGGAGACGGGGAGTTCTAGTCCCACCTTCCAGCTGGGTGACTTTGGGCCAATCACCAGGAGACGGGGAGTTTTAGTCCCGCCTTAGGCATGAAAGCCGGCTGGGTGACTTTGGGCCAATCACCAGGAGACGGGGAGTTCTAGTCCCACCTCCAGTGTGAAAGTTGACTGAGTGATTTTTGAATCAGTTGCTTTCTCTCAGTCCAACCCACCTCACAGGGTTTGGGGGGGGGGTTTCGGGGGGGAATAGGAGAAAGAAGAAGTTTACCATCATGAGTTACTCATGAAAAATAATAAAGGCTGGCTGCAAATAAATAAATAAATAAAAACTTCACACCTCTGAAACTTTGAACAGTGAGGATCACAAGAAATTGCCAATTGAGTGAACCAAACCACTCCTTCTTTCCGTTGAAGAATTTGCATGATTTTGCACGGTGACCCAGAGGGTGAAGGAAACACAGATTTGTCCAATTGTTCAGAAGTGAGGAACCAGGGTGCCAAGGTTGTTTGTTTGTGACCTTATTGGTTTCACTGGGATGCAGTAACCTGTTTCACCGAAAGTAAGTCCTAGCTTGATTTTTACACATGTGCCCAATATAAGCCCTACCCACAAAATAAGCCCTAATTAAGATCTCGCCCACTCCAGTGGATGAGTAAAAATTAAGCTAGGCTGGGAATAGGGGGGTGGTGGAGCTGTTCTACTACTTACCTTAGGACAGGTGTAGCCAGGCCTCGCACACCCCGACACCTGCCTTGTTGGCCCATTTCTTCTGCAGCTGGCAAGGTTAGGAAGGCTTTCCTGAAGGCCCCTGGAGCTGAGATCAAAGCTCAGGATCGATCCAGAGCTGCAAAGGCCTTCAGGAAAGCCTTGCTGGCCGCACAAGAAGAAGTTTCCGAAGGCCTTTGACAGCAAAAAGGAGGCTGGAGGTAACGCCTGCAAGTGAGGTTAGTCAGTGGATGATGTCCCCCCAAAATAAGACCTGGTACCTTTTTTGGTGGCAAATATATATATCTATAAGACAGGGTCTTATCTTGGGGGAAACACAGTAGATAAGGGCTAACAGAATTCAAGAGAGTTTGGATTTAGTCCATTTGTGGCTACGCAGCGATTTCAGGCTTGTTCCTCTCTTGACTCCACCATTCCTTCTCCTCCCCCAACCAACAACCGAATCTCCTGCCCTTCCCCACCTTCAGCCTCCATCGGAACATCATCAGCTGGCAGAAGGTGGACATGTGAAATCACCTGAGATCATGCAAAATCATGCAAAGCCCCCGAAAATAAGACCTGGTGCCTTTTTTGGTGGTAAAATATATATATAAGAAAGGGGTCTTATTTTCAGGGAAACATGGTATGAATTGCGAGAATTTATGCCAGCTCGGCCAGAAGAACAAAGAATTGCAACCAAGTGCAGAAAATTGGTTTGCTGATCAATCGAGGGAAAAAAAGAGAAAAGAAAATGAACGCAAAACAACTCCAGAGATGATGTTAACCGACATTGTCATCGCAATGCAAATATGATCTGGGAAGTAATAACAGGCTTGGGGTAGCTGGGTGTGAAAATCCACAGAGAACATCGGAGAGATTAAAGGACATGCAGAACCATCAATTGCCTGGAAAGTGTAAAAGTCAATATCTTCGGTTATAAAGGGATCTCAGACATTTAAGTCCATTTTTAGAAGAAGAAGAAGAAAAAGGGCAGTTTAATGAAACCTCAGCCTCCCTCACCTCATGGTCATTGCTGGTGCTATCTTCAAAAAATTATTTTAACTCTTCCCCTTCTCCTCCACCAACATTTCTTTCTCCTCCTCCTTTTCTTTCTCCTTTTTCTCCTTCTCCTTTTCTTTCCTCTTCCTTTCTTTCTTCTTTCCCTTCTTCTACTCTTCCTCTTCCCCTTCTCCTTCTTCTCTTTCCTCTTCTCCTTCTTCCTCTCTTTCTTCTTTCCCTTCTTTCCCTCTTTCCTCTTCCCCTTCTCCTTCTCTTTTTTCCTTCTCCTTCTCTTTCCCCTTCCCCTTCTCCTTCATCTCCTCCTTCGTCTTCTCTCTCCTCTCCTCCTCCTTGTCTCCTTCTCATTTTCGCTGAGTTTTTGTTGATTTGATTTGCTATGTTTCTGTTTTCAAGATGCATTTATACAGAATGGACCAATTACGTCCAATATTTCAACTTGGCGAGAAAAAACTATTCTTTCTTTCTTTCTTTCTTTCTTTCTTTCTTTCTTTCTTTCTTTCTTTCTTTCTTTCTCTCTCTCTTCTTCTTCTTCTTCTTCTTCTTCTTCTTCTTCTTCTTCTTCTTCTTCTTCTTCTTCTTCTTCTTCTTCTTCTTCTTCTTCTTCTTCTTCTTCTTCTTCTTTTCCTCCTCCTCCCTTCTAGGCCTAACAATCTAACCTGAACCCAGCTCAGAGAGTACAAAGGATCCAAATTTTGATCCCTTGACCATGGAGTTGCTGCAGTGGCCAAAAGTGTGAAAACCTGGCCATAACTTACCGTTTTCAGTGTCCCTGTAACTTCAAACAGTCACTAAACGGATGGTTGTAAGGCAAGGACTATCCTGGCAATGTAATCCAGAGCTAAATTCAGTGTTCAGGGTTAAAGAACATTGGTCTTGATTGAACTGTGATAGCGCTGTTTCCAAATGCACATCAAAAGAGGCAAGGGATTTAATCCTAACCTCCGGCTGCCATATTGACATTTTTCATCATAACTGACACACACACACCTACCCTGAATTGGATCTGCAATATTTCCTTGTGTGAGATCTCTCCTTACTTTTTCTCTGCTCAAATCCTGTGCATTTTAAGCTGTTGAGACCCTAGAAAGAGGACAGAGAATAGAGTGGAGTGGAGTGGAGTAGAATAGAATAGAATAGAATAGAATAGAATAGAATAGAATAGAATAGAGTGGAGTGGAGTAGAATAGAATAGAATAGAATAGAATAGAATAGAATAGAATAGAATTCTTTATTGGCCAAGTGTGATTGGCCACACAAGGAATTTGTCTTGGTGCAAATGCTCTCATTATACATAAAAAGAAAAGATACATTCAACAAGAGTCAAGAATCACCAGGTACAACACTTAATGATAGTCATGGGGTATAATAAGCAATCAAATCATACTAGGAAACAGTCAATATAAATTGTAAGGATACAAGCGACAAAGTTACAATCATATAGTCACAAGTGGGAGAGGATGGGTGATAAAGAGTGATGAGAAGATTGATAGTAATAGAAGTGCAGACTTTGTAAATAGTTGAACAGTGTTGAGGGAATTATTTGTTTAGCAGAGTGATGGCATTGGGGAAAAAACGGAGTCCTCGTGTCTAGTTGTTCTGGTGTGCAGTCCTCTATAGCGTCGTTTTGAGGGAAGGAGTTGAAACAGTTTATGTCCGGGATGTGAGGGGTCTGCAGATATTTTCCCAGCCCTCTTTTTGGCTCGTGCAGGATACAGTAGGTCCTTCATGGAAGGCAGGTTGGTGCTAATTGTTTTTTCTGCAGTCCTAATTCCTCTCTGGAGTCTGTGTCTGTCCTGTTGGGTTGCAGAACCAAACCAGACAGTTGTAGAGGTGCAGATGACAGACTCAATCATCCATCATTGATCTATTGATCTATCTATCATCTATCACCTCTGTGTGTCTGTGTGTCTGTCAGAAAGAAAGAAAGAAAGAAAGAAAGAAAGAAAGAAAGAAAGAAAGAAAGAAAGAAAGAAAGAAAGAAAGAAAGAAAGAAAGAAAGAAAGAAAGAAAGAAAGACATCTGAGTGAACCATGAATGGACAGAAGACATGTCTAATTTAAGGAAAAGAAGGACCAGGGGAGACATGATAGTCGTCTTCCAATATCTCAGGGGCTTCCCCCAAAGAAGAGGCAGTCAAGCCATTCTGCAAAGCACCAGAAGGCAGGACAAGCAGCAATAGATGGAAATGAATCAAGGAGAGAAGCAACCTTGGAGCGAAGGAGAGATTTCCTGGCAATGGGGACAATTCATCAGTGGAACGACTTGCCTCCAGAAGTTATGAATGCTCCAACACTGGAGGTTTTAAAGAAGAGACTGCACAGCCACTTGTCTGAAATGATATAGGGTCTCCTGCTTGAGCAGGGGGCTGGACTAGAAGACCTCCAAGGTCCCTTCCAACTCTGTTCTATTCTATTATTTTCAATTGTATTTTCTATTGTATTTTCTGTTGTATTTTCTATTCTATTCTATTTCTTATTCTGTTCTATTTT
>CM066331.1:794319-849319 GCA_033807585.1 Hydrophis major
ATTGTCATTGGGATCCAGTTTGAGCCAAAATATATCTATATATATATATCCTCTTTCCCAGATCTCAGCTTTCTTCCCCTCATTTGACTCACCGAAGATATGATGATCCAAAGGGACGAGGCACCAAGGCAACACAGTCAGATAATCCGTAGGCTTCCCTTTATTAGCTCCAACTTTGCCCCCAATGTCCAGGTTACCTTCTGGCTGGAGAAAAACTCTCCCTGGAATGGCCTTGGACTGCAGAGAATCAAGTCCAAAATATGGTCAACCCAAACTGTAACTTAAAGTCCAAACAAGCCAAACTGAAGTAATTAGTTTAGCAGGGCAGGAGAAGGAATTTCAGACTTGAAAGCACGGCAAAACTCACACAGTTGGGAAGACGTCAGGAACGCAGATAAGCCACGACGACACAAGATAAAGTCACGATTTGCTTCCAACAGCTTGCTGCATGCAGTTTGCTTTTTTTTTTTTTTTAATACACTGTGTTCCCAGCTGTGGCTAGTGAAGGAAATCAGGGCCCTTTCCTCCCCCATAAGCCATGCAAGCCCCGTTGCTCCATTCTTCGTTCCTCCCTGCGTGCCCTAGGATGAAGAGGGGATGTGGACCTGGGTCTTCCTCTGAACTCCCTTCTCCCTTGTTCTACCTCTTCCCTGCTCTGCCCAGCCGGACTTTGCCCTTCCCCAGTTTCTTCCACAACCAACAGAGCCACATTCCCGCTTCCTGTCAGCTGGTCGGCTTCCTCCTCCAAGCCAGATTCCGACAGGGGCATGACAGAAGGGATTCTTGGCTGCACGGGTGGGCTGATACCGGTTTGTCCTGGTTTGCGTGAACCGGTTAGCTAATTTTATGCCGGTTCAGCAAGCCGGCAAATCCTACCCCTGGCTGGGCCTGCCCACCTCACCCCACGCGGCCTATTTTGGATGAGTGCAGGCCCCGTCCCCCACAGGCTCAGGCAGGGTGAAAAACGGGCCTCCCCGATGCTCCAGAAGGCCGGAAACGGACCTGTTTCCTGCCTCTGGAGGGCCACTGGAGCCTGGGGCTTGAGGAAAACCTCTGGAGCCCGGGGGGGCAAAAATGCCCCCCACCCCCCATGATGCAGGAGGCTGACTAGGCCACGCCCACATGGGCACACCTGCTTGCCTGGGTTTACAAACCAGACCAATCCAGAGCGAAGCAAACCGGCTGAGTTTGCAAACACCTTAACCCAGATTAAACAACAACGATGTTGTGGTTTGCCGGCAGCCTGTGCAGACGGCAGCAGAATCATAGATGATGGTAAATGACGTGTCTCAGAGTTGGCTTCATATCGGTTAGTGCCGGACATGTTGCTCCTAATAAATCTTTGGGGTTCTTTTGAAGCTTGGCTTGAGGCTCATGATTTAATTCGGGCAATCGTGGGAACCCTGAACACAACATGGATTCTGTCAGCGTAATGGGAGGAGGTGTTGTGGTTCGTCAGCAGCCTGTGAAGATGGCAGTGGAATCAGACAGTGGGGAAGAAAGGGGATCAGTCAGCGAGGCTGGGGAGGACTCGGATGAGGGTCCTGCGCCCCAGGCAGAGATGGGACCAGGACCATCTGGGAGTGGGGTGCTGACTCCAAAGCCTTCGGAGTCCAGCAGCAGTGAGGAAGAGGAGCCACGGGAGCCTGTTCCCAGTGAGCGTATGCACAGAGCTGCTGGAAGGTGAGAGCAGCTGAGACAAAAGGGGCAACTAGGGAGTAAGACTTGGAGGTGATTGCCCCTCCCATAAGAGATAAAGGACAGGCAAAGATAGAGAAACCTTTGCAGGAAGCAAGGTCGTTCATTCAGTTCAGATTCATCCTTGAAGCTCTGTGTGGACTTTGTACTTCGGCTGGCTTTTTACAGCTCATTTGGCACTTTAGTTGTTGGCAGCAATTCAAAGGAGAGAAAGGTGGGTGCTTATCTCGAGGGACTATTTGGGACTCATTACAGGCTGGGAATGCAGATAGTTCCCAGCGTTGAAATAAAACAAAGAGTAGTTTGGACAAAGCGTGTGCTTCATTACAGTCTCAGGAAGCCTTGGTCAGAAGAAACGATGGCAGCAGTTCACTTAACGTCTGCGGGGAGAAAGGTCATAAAATGGGGCAAAGCTCCCCCAGCAAACCTCTCGCTCAGTGAGAGAAATTTGGGGGGCTCCATTATGATCGTAAGTCAAGGACTTCCAACTGGAATTGTTCTTTTTCTCAGCCTTTTTCAATCCTCCCCCCCCCCCCTGGAAGGAAGAAGCGACGCACCGCTCAGCTCTCTTTTCAAATCGGCAGCTTCCATTATTTTTTGCACCTTCCAAACAAAGCAGAAATAATTTTTCGGTCTTTTTGAAGGGCTGGGGTTAGGTTATGTTGCTTTTTCAGAGAAAAGTAAAGGCCTTGGGGTTTGGGGAGGGAGTTTCCCGCTGCTTCTTCCGACGCTCATTACAGGAAGGGGTTTTTTAATCACACGGCATTGACTACGCTACCCATGGGTCAGCTCCTTCGGGCAGCAGCGCCATGGAAACGGGGGAAGGGCTCAATCCCATTTTGAGGCAGAGGAAAAACGAACATCTTGGGGCGACTTCTGATTTCTGGAAAAGTCCACTTTGGCCTTCGTTAAAGACTTTGTGTGGTACTGAGAGAGAGAGAGGGAGGGAGGGAGGGAGGGAGGGACAGACAGAGAGAGAGGGAGGGGAGAGGGAGGGGAGAGGGAGGGGCAGAGGGAGAGAGAGACAGAGAGACAGAGAGACAGAGCAAGAGGGAGGGAGGGGGGAGAGAGAGAGAGGGAGGGATGGCGGGAGGGACGGACAGACAGAGAGAGAGGGAGGGGCAGAGGGAGGGAGAGAGAGAGGGAGGGAAGGAGGGAAGGACAGACAGAGAGAGAGGGAGGGGCAGAGGGAGGGAGAGAGAGAGAGGGAGGGAGGGAGAGAGAGAGAGAGGGAGGGAGGGACAGACAGAGAGAGAGGGAGGGGGAGAGAGAGAGAGAGTGAATGAGAGACATGGAGACAGGGAGTGAGAGGGTGGGTTCTTCAATTTTGGTCTGAAGGCCAGAAAATTTATCCCTTTGAGTAAAATATGTTAGTAAGAAAGATGGATTCCTTTCTTTTAGGATTCATTCGAATTTGGGGCTTTGTTAAAAAAGAGAGAGAGAGAAGAAGCGGAGGAGGAGGAGGAGGAGGAAGGAGAAGGAGAAGGAGAGGAAGAAGAAGGAGGAGGAGGAGAAAGAGAAGGAGGAGAAGGAGAAGGAGAAGGAGAGGAAGAAGAAGAAGATGACGACTGACGAGTCCTTGGTGCCCTCTGAGTTTGTTTTTTTCCCAGCAGACATTTCGTGACCCAACTCGGTAACATCCTCAGTGCTAAAAGGGAGAGAGGAGAGAGGAGGAGGAGGATGACAACTATGGGGTTCTTGGTGCTCTCTGAACTTGGTGGTTTGCTTGCAGACGTTTTATTACCCAACTAGATAACGCCATCAGAAATCCAACCGAGAACTAACGAGAATTTTCCTGTCAGTGAGACCAATTAATCAATGGGATGACTTACTCGCCTGTAGAATTTGTGGAAAGACTGCACAGCCACTTATCTGAAATGGTCTATAGGGTCTCCTTCTTGAGCAGGGGGTTGGACTAGAAGACCTCCAAGGTCCCTTCTAACTCTATTATTCTGTAATGGTGGGCCGATTCCTCCCTCCAAAAATGTTTTTTCCCCCCCTCTGTGATCTCAGCCATCACCAACTTCTAAAACCATGCAAGCGCCCTCTTACTTTAAGCTACCCCCCCTTCTCCTCCCCCCAACCAGAATGAAGCTGGAAGCCATGATCCCAAAGTGAAGGTTCAGAAGGACCGTGCACACCAGTGTCAGAACAACAAAGAGAAGTTCCAATTACACTAACAACAAGGAGACCGAAAGTCCAAGGCTGATCATTAAGACAGGAGCTGGAACAAAAACTAGCACACAAAATGCCCTTTTCCTCCTTGCTGTTTCAACACACAATGGCGAGGCGAAAAAAAAAAGGATAAATCAACATATTGACTTAAAACCGGAAACATTTCTATTGGGGATCCTCCTACCCGAAGAATATACAGTAGTATGGAAAATGCATATTTAGTTATTCGTATATTATTAGCTGCGGCCAGAATTGTATTTGCGCAACTTTGGAAGGGTGAAGAGATGCCTAGAATGTGCGGAAATGAATAGATGAATGCTGGCAATTAAGGAGAAAGAGCAAACTGAATACAGTATGGGATTTATTGTACCAATGGTTAAATCATAAAAATGGAAGTTAGAAACAGGGAAATAAAATAAAGATGATCTGTTAATATGATCATTGACGTGTTGAATACTACAACATTAATATTATATAATCAATTAGTATAATTAACAGGTGGACGTTACTATGCCAAAAATTACAGAATGTTGTAACTTTGATTATGGTTTAATAAAGGTGTTTGTACCCAGACAACGCACTGTTCAACTGAAGATGGAGTGGTTGTATTAAAAATTTGAAAAATTTACAATAATTTAAACACACACACACACACACAATGGAAATTTCATGCACCGAGGTCAGAATTGCACATTTCAAGCTAAAGTGAAGCCTGCGGAACAATTTCTTTCCATATATTGATGTGTGTGTGTGTGTGTATATATACACATATACATATAAGGCTTTATAAGGCCAGTCTTGGAATACTGCATCCAGTTTTGGTCACCACATTATAAAAAAAGATGTGGGACTCTGGAAAGAGTGCAGAGAAGAGCAACCAGGATGATGAAGGGAGTGGAGGCTGAAACATATGAAGAACGGTTGCAGGATTGGGGTATGTCTGGATCAGAGGCCCCCAAACTTGGCAACTTTTCAGACTCGTTGGACTTCAACTCCCAAAATTCTCCAGCCAGCATAGCTAACTGAGGAATTCTGAGAGTTGACATCCACACGTCTTAAAGTTGCCAAGTTTGGAGACCCCTCGTTTAAATTAATGAAAAGGACTAGATGTCACCCTTGGGAGTCATATTTTGGAAACTTTGAGGCTGTCACATTTTTGCACCTGGGGGATTTCATAGAGAGTGGAAGATTAGACTCAACAACGTTCTTTTCTCAGAGAGTCAAGGACAAGTTTAGTTGCCTTTATTCTCATTGCACCTCGTGCAACGAAACCAAACACCATCTTCAGTGCACATCATGACCATGAAAATAAAACACACACACACCTTTCACATTCTACACAAGTGAATTGAAAACCTCTGATATTGCATGAATATTGCCCTATACAGTAGAATCCAATGGAGTTATTGCCCTGGGATAGAAGCTGTTTTTCAACCTGTTTGTCCTTGTTTTTAGTTGAGTTTAGTTGACTTTATTGTCCTGGCACCTCGTGCAATGAAATCAAACACCATCTTCAGTGCACATCATGATCATGAAAATAAAACACAAACGCACATCCTTCACACTCCACATATTGAACCCAAAACCCCCAACACCACACCAACTATATGACAGAATCCAAAAGAGCTCCTGCCCTGGGATAGAAGCTGTTTGTTAGCCTATTTGTCCTTGTTTTTATTATTATCCTGGAGCGTCTGCCAGGTGGTAATAGTTAAAAAAAAGGGGGGGTTCCCAGGATGAGATGGATCTTTGAGGATGTTTTGAACTTTCTTGAGGCAGCAGGAGCTCTAAACTCTTTCAAAGAGGGGAGAGGGCAACCCAGGATCCTGTTAACCCTTTGGAGTGCCGTCCTATTTGCCCCTGTGCAATTGGCAAACCATACAGAGGTGCAGTAAGTTAAGATACACTCTATGGTGCAGCGGCAAAAGGTCACCAGCAGTTTTCCATCCAGTTGTTTGTTTCCTAAGAAGCCTCAGGTAGTAGAATCTCTGCTGGGCCCTTTTGACCAGGGCTGCAATGTGGGCACCCCAGGTCAGGTCCTCTTTTGTGGTAACACCCAGAAACTTAAAACTGGCCACTTGCTCCCCTCAGTCTCCAGCGATAAGCAAGGGCTGGAGGTCTGACCTGTTCCTTCTATATAATCCACTATCAGCTCCTTGGTCTTATTGGTGTTGAGGATCAAATTATTGTCTCCACGCCATGAAAGCAACCGTTGGTCCACCTCATCTCAGTAGGCAGACTCATACACACACACACACACACACACACACACACTGGAGATAAGTCCCACCACTGTTGTATCATCTGCAAATGTAGCAATAGTATTACTAGCGTGAGTGGGAATGCAGTCATGCACATAAAGAGTATAGAGTAAAGGACTCAACACGCAACCCTATGGCGGACCAGTGTTAAGAATCAGGGCTGAAGTCACCCTGCCCCTGGAGACGGTGTCTTAGGGGGATGTCTCCAGTTGGGAGGAAGATTTGATTGGGCCCTGTGATGGACTGCTGGGTGCAGGGGAGGGATTTTGGGTGTTCTTTTGGGAAGGGGAAAACCCGGAAGTCTCAGATTCAGATTTTCCAAGATGTGCCAATATGACTTTTCTAATAACATGGAACTTTGAGAAAATGTTTGTCTTGGAGTTTATTGCTTTGAAGCTTGTTAGTTGGAGTGCTGACACTAGGGGTAACATGATAGCAGTCTTCCGGCTACCCCAGAGAAGAGGGTGATCGACCTATTTTCTAAAGCACCTGAAAGGCAGGAGAAGAAGCAACGGATGGAAACTCATCAAGGAGAGAAGCAACCTGGAATTAAGGAGAAACGTCGTAACCGCGGGGGACAATTCATCAGTGGCACAGTTTGCCTTTGGAAGTTGGAGGTGCTCCATCACTGGAGGTCTTCAAGAAGAGACTGTGTCAGGGATCCGAGGGACGCCCTAATTAATTAATGAGCCTCGAGCCAAGTTTCAAAAGAAATCCAATTATTTATGTCGGCACTTTCCCCAGTGCAGTCTGGCTCTGCTGTACATAATTTGCCGCCCATCTCTGACCCTGTTTCCCACTTCCTCCCAGGGTGTGTCATAAATCACATTCTCCAACCGAAGCACTCTCCTCGGTTGTGGAAAACACACCTCTCCAGCTGGGCTTGGTGACCTGGGACATAATATGGAGAAAACTACGTGTGGAATGTGCTTCTGGTAGTAGCAACCTAACTGCTCCATCAGATCTCCTCCCAGGGTGTGTCATAAATCACATTCTCCAACTGAAGCACTCTCCTCGGTTGTGCAAAACACACCTCTCCATCTGGGCTCGGTGACCTGGGACATAATATGGAGAAAACTACGTGTGGAATGTGCTTCTGGTAGTAGCAACCTAACTGCTCCATCAGATCTCCTCCCAGGGTGTGTCATAAATCACATTCTCCAAACGAAGCACTTTCCCCGGGTTGCAGAAAACACACCTCTCCGGCTAGCTCTGGTTAACCTGGGACACAGTCTGGAGAAAGTGATGCATGGAATGGGCTTCTGGTCATAGCAACCGAACTGCTCCATCAGATCTCCCCTCGCCCCTCCTTCTTATGGCAACTCGAGAGCAAGCCAGGACAGCCATTTGTTTGATATTATATAAGGCCTCCTGCTTGGAGAAGGGGGTTGGACTAGAAGACCTCCAAGGTCCCTTCTGGCCCTGTGTGATTCTACGATTCTGCCCACCTTCAAGTTGCCAACGTTGAGAAGCCCTGCTGCTTCATAAGGCTCTGCTGGGCCATAAAACCCTCAAATTGAGGTTGACCTTTTGACCTCGAGCGATAAATCTGGTTCATTTCCTGGCATTGCAGTGAAGCATCCATTCTGTTCTTTTCCAAAAATCACCACAGGGTCGGAGAGGCCCCTGAGCTCTGATCAATGTAACACACATAAAAACCACGCAAAGATTTAATCACGCCGTTGCGGCCACCTCGTATTTTCTGTAATGACTTTCAGGCTTTTCGGAAACAACCTTCCAAAAATGGTTGAACAGAAGGGTGAGAAAAGCAGGGGAAGAGATCAGATGCTGCTGGAAATTTCAGCGAGAAAAACATGGAGATATATACACCGTTTTCCCCAAAATACGACCTACCCTGAAAATAAGCCCTAGCTTGATTTTTACACATGCACCCAATATAAGCCCTACTCCCCAAAGTAAGCCCTAATTAACATCCCACATGACCACCAAGACACACCCAAAAATTAGGCCATGCCCACAGAACCAGTTAATGGTCCCTGGGATTTAAAATAATGAGTTTGGTGGTCCCTGAGGTCCAAAAGGTTGGTGACCCCTGTTCTAGTCCAACCTCCTGCTTTGGCGGAGAACCTACATCATTTCAGACAAGTGACTATCCAGTCTCTCCTTAAAAACCTCCAGTGGTGGAGCACCCACAATCTCTGGTGGCAAGCAGTTCCACTGGCTAATTTTCCTCACTGTTAGGAAGTTTTTCCTTAACTCCACATTGCTTTTCTCCTTGTCCCTTCCTAACAGTGAGAGCAATTAACCCCCCCCCCCCAAGCCTGTCTGCTATCTCCACTTCTCTTCTCCCTATATACCAATGACTGCATCTCAAACGATCCATCTGTTAAAATACTGATGTTTGCTGATGACACAACAGTGATTGGTCTCACTTGAGACAACTTCTTATCTTCCTCCTGCACATTCTTTTCCAGTTGAGTTCTCCTTTGTGGTGGCCATTTCTGACCACCGCTACACCCGCCTTCGGGAAAGGGAGTAAGGCCAGCTGAGGAGGAGAGATGCGGCACTCCTCAACCCTGCTGGCATCTCCCCCCTCTTTACCACCTCTACGGGGTGGCTTAGCCCCGAAACCAGCCAGCTCGGGGTGCTCCAGCGGCAAGCCCAGACAGAAACCGTGCACGATCACGGATTTCTGTCTATCACCGAAGCCCTTCAAACCGGAAGACCAAATGCATCTTTTCTTTATGTACACTGAGAGTATTTATACCAAGACATATTCCTTGGGTGTCCAATCGCACTTGGCCAATAAAGTATTCTATTCTATTCTATCTATGGAACAGCTTGCCACCAGAAGCAGTGGCTGCTCCTCCCTCACTGGAGGTTTTCAAAAAGAGATTGGACAACCATTTGTCTGAAGTGGTTTAATGTTTCCTGCCTCATCAGGGGGCTGGACTAGACAATCTCCAAGGTCCCCCTTCCAACTCTATTTTGAATCAAATGGCCTTGCTTTACAAGAACATAGTCCGGGACCTCCTTCCTAATCCATGTTGCTTGCAAAGTAAATTCCTCCCAAAGAACATATGCAGGTGTAAAGCAACTCTTGGGGCGAAAAACAACATTTTGGGAGATGATTCACCGCTACCTACAGGAGCCCCACCAATCCACCTCCGTAGTTTTTTAGCCGTGGTCAGGTGTGCAGTTTTGAAACACCGCAATCATTTCCCTTTCAGTTCGACGCCCCCGGCTCACGCTGACAGCGGAGAGTAATAAGACTCAGGAGCGATTCCCTTTCGGGACAAAGTTATAGCAAGTGCAGAACGAGCCTTGAAAAGAATCAAAGCCGAGAGAGAACTCAAAGAAAAAGAAATTAAACTCCCTTTTTTGAAGAGGGGAAAAAAAAAATTAATCCCCTTTCAAACAAAGAGACATAAAATAAAAATGAACAGGAAGAGAGGGGGGAGAAATGGAGAGAGCGAGAGAAAAAAAATAATAACCCACCGTCGTACAGCCGAACATCAAAAGGTGAAATTTTAAGGATTGGTTTAGAAATTCTTCGTAATTAAAATCTATTTCATCTCCCTTTTTAAAGACCGACTTGGAATATGTTTGTAATTACATCTGTTTCAAGTCAGGTTGTAAAAAGTGGAAATGAAGCATCGAATGCTCACTAAGCTTATCCAATTTTTCCCACACACACACACACACACCAAAAATTGTGATCTGTTCTGATTGACAGAATGTGTAATTTTCTCAAAAGGGGCTAGATTGTGCAACTCTTAAAAATTCAGACTTTAGTATCTGGAGTTATACAGATAATCCTTGATCTATGACGACAATAGAGCCCCAAATTTATGCGTCAATTCATACAATATTTCGATGGTCTTTCATAGAGTTGCCAACAAAAAGGGAAGGGGGAGCACTGCGGCCGCTTGGAAATCAAAAGTGCATTCCATAAATGTTTTCAAAGATAGTAACTAGGTGACTGAATTTCTGCCATGCAAAAATTAGATTAGGATAGATTAGAACCATGATGGCAAACCTATGGCCCCCCAAATGCCTTCAAAATGGAGCGTTTTCGTACCAAACAGCCTGAAAATGCCCCCAAAGCAGATATGCATGCACTGGCCAGCTTAGTTTTTGGTTTTCCAGTTCTCCGGCACATTGTCCATGCACACACATATTCTGGTTTGGATGCCGAAAAGGTTCTCCATCACTGGTCTTTTAATTATCTCTTCATCTTGCAGTGTTTCTTCATTTCTTTCTTTTCTTTTTTTCCAATATTGTGTGAAGAGATAAGCCGCAAGACATTGTGAATTTTGGAAGGTCCCCTGTTCTTCCCAGGAAAAATTTATCCATCGCAAAAAGTTATCCGTCTGGGGATGAATCTTATAACTTAAGGCTGCAACTCAAAAGTTTGACTTGGAAGTTTGACTTTTCACCATAGCCTTTCGAGAAAGATGCTTTAATTCAAAGCGGATTCGTTTAGATTTAAAAGCATCCTTGGCCTGCCTGAGAAAAAAATGGGATTTTATTATATCTCCAGGCCAGAGAAACACTTCCTGGGGTTAAGAGGCGAGAGCTTTTGATCAGTCCACCCCTGCTGGATTTTAAAGACAAATTAAATACCTTTTAGCTGCCAGATGATGACTGCATCAAGCCAAAAGGGAGGGAATGTTGGAAGAAGAGAGGAAGGATAGGAAATGAATGTGTCTGAGGGCTGAATTCTCATTTTCACTTGAGTTTGGGTTGCTTTGATTTGCTATTTTTCTATTTTTAAGATTTCTATGGAATGGGCCAATGATGTCCAATATTTCAATTTGGAGAGAGAAAAACCTATCTTTTCTTCTTTTTTTTTCATTCTTTCTTTTTCTTCCTTCCTTCTTTCCCTTCTTTTCCTTCTCTTTCCTTCCTTCTTCCTTCTTCCTTCTTCCCTTTTCTGTTCTTTCCCTATTTTCTTTCTTCCTTTCTCCCTTCCTTCCTTCCTTCTCTTTCTTTCTTTCCCGTTTCTTTCTTTTTTCTTTCTTTCTTTCTTTCTTTCTTTCTTTCTTTCTTTCTTTCTTTCTTTCTTTCTTTCTTTCTTTCTTTCTTTCTTTCTTTCCCATTTCTCTCTTTTTTCTTTCTTTCCTTCTTCCTTTCTCCCTTTTTCCTTCCCTCCCTCCTATCTATCTTCTTCTTCCATCCTTCCTTTCTTCCTCTTTCTTTCTTTCTTTCTTTCTTTCTTTCTTTCTTTCTTTCTTTCTTTCTTTCTTTCTTTCTCTCTCCCTTTCTTTCTTTCTCCTTCCTTCACTTTCTTTCTTTCTCCCTCCCTCCCTCCCTCCCTCTCTTTCTTTCTTTCTTTCTTTCTTTCTCCCTCTTTCTTTCTTTCTTTCTTTCTTTCTTTCTTTCTTTCTTTCTTTCTTATCCCTCCTTTTCCTCTCATCTCCTCCTTTCCTAATTTCCATCTTCTTCCTTCCTTCCTTTCTCTTTTCTAAATCAGTTAGGAGTCATAGCTTTTAGTCCAAGTCGTATTTTCATTATTTTTTCCCCTTTACTTTGGGTCGTGTTGACTTTGTGCTTTTATTTCATTTTATTCCTCTCCATTTGCAGTTCATTTGAGAGGCTCATTAAGAAAGGATTAATGGGCCCGAGAGCTGTTTGCTTAGTTGTTAATTTATATCTTCACTGGCGGGGAGCTGAGTGTCACACAGGGCCATGCTGTTGTCTTAACAAATGTTCTTTTCTGCCAAAAGTCTTCTTTGATAAATAATCAGAGAAGTATTTTAATGCTTAAATAAATAGCAAACGGGGGAAAGGAAGAAGAAGAAAAAGAGAAAAATAGCCATGGTTGGGTCTGTGGAAGGTAAAGGAATGGGAAGGTTGGCCTGCTTCAACCATTTGGGCCTACAAAGAACTCCACAGGTGGCAATGCACACAAGTAGAACATCTGGATCTCCCCAGAGGTTTCATGAAATTTTCTTTTGTCCTTGGTCACCTTGGCGGATCTGCAACAGAGCCCAAAATGTATGGCTGACACCATGTGATTTCTGGTTCGTTCCAGAAACTGTTTCTCCACAAGGAAAGGGCCTTGAGATGTCTGCAAGTGGTCCACAAGCAGGAGAAGACCATACCTCTAGTTCATGTCCCAGGGAGCTTCTTCAGATCGAAGCTCCTTGGAGGAGAAGCGAAACATTTTCAAGGGGAAGGGGGGGAGTTAAGAAAGTCTAGTGGCCTTTGAAAAGCGCCTTTGGGATAACCATGACCTGGATGATGGAGAATCTCCATGGCCATCTCTAGTTCTTGCTCTCCAGAAGTGGGATTCTGGTGGCCACCTGTCTGTCACCTTTGCTGTTGATAGATGCACTGCTCCAAGATTGGCAACCATTCCTTCCACAGTTGCCAATCCCTCCGCCCAGGGCTGAGGTTGAAGATGGGAAGAAACCTCAAGTTGAATTTGAGAAGAAACCCATCAGGTGAAGATGGGAAGAAACCGGCTAGGATGAAGTTGAGAAGAAACCCACCAGGTGAAGATGGGAAGAAACCTACCAAGTTGAAGTTGAGAAGAAACTCACAAAATGAAAATGGGAAGAAACCAGCCAGGTTGAAAAGGAGAACAACCTGCATCCTTTGCAACCAAGTCAAATAAAGAAACTAATTGATGCCATCAAACAATTGTGTAAAATGGGTTAAAGTTAACTTAGATGGTTTGCTTGCTTGCTTGCTTTGTAACTGCGTTCAACCAACCTGTTGACCCAAATAGATTATAGACCTAAAATCTGAATTTGCCCAACATGCAAAGACCAGTCAGTGTTAACCACAGTTACATTTTTTGTGGCATGCACCACAAGCCTATTGGTTAAACTTAAAACTCAGTATGTTATGCAAAGCCCCAAAATAATTCACTAACCAGGTAAAACTGTTTGTGAACTGTTCACCCATTCCTGCCTTCTACAGTTTCACCCAGTGTTTTGTCAACCTTGGCGACTTGAAGATTTGTGGACCTGCAGCTGGCTGAGGAATTCTGGGAGTTGAACTCCACAAGTCTTAATGTTGTCAAATTTGGAGACCCCTATCTTAAAACACAACTCTTTCTTTGCTTTCTCACAAGTCCACCAGGATAATTAAAAGTTCTTCCTCTACAATTGCATTACCAACATAGGGAGCTTCCTGTTTCTAACCCATCCATTCCTTGGACTTGGACAGAAAGCCAATGATTTACCTTCCTTGAATTACCCTTAAAATGTCTTGACTTATGACCGAGGACATCATTTTCTGTCCAGATCTTTGGGAGGGGGTCTCTGAGAACTTGCCCTGGGCCCTCTTCTCCTCCATTATTCTTCCCAACGTTTCCGGCTTCAAGAATAAATCAAATCAAAGCAGCTTCTTGGGGTGCCACAACCAGCTATTGATTTCACATTCTCCTGTGTTGTGTGCAGGATGGGTGCATCTGTGTGTGTGTGTGAAGAAACCTAACCACCTCTTGAGCCTTAAAAAGTATGATTTTCAATTGCTTGTGGTTTTTTCCCGCTTGTAAAGGAGAATAGATCGATAGGACACATAGAAAAGATGATAGATAGATAGATAGATAGATAGATAGATAGATAGATAGATAGATAGATAGATAGATAGATAGATGGATGGATGGATGGATGGATGGATGGATGGATGGATGGATGGATGGATGGATGGATGGATGGATGGATAGATAGATAGATAGATAGATAGATAGATAGATAGATAGATAGATAGATAGATAGTTGGATGGATGGATGGATGGATGGATGGACAGAGATATTAGAGAAAGAATAGAGAGAACAGAGATAGATGACATATAGATACATAGATAATGGATAGAAACTAGATAAAATAGAGGATAGATAAATAGACATAGATAGATAGAGTTTACAGATTAGAGGGTAGATGACAGATAGATACATAGATAATGGATGGATGGATGGATGGATAGATAGATAGATAGATAGATAGATAGATAGATAGATAGATAGATAGATAGAGACACTTAGTTAATCAATGAATCTATCTTTTAATTATCCACCTATTATCTATCTATCTATCTATCTATCTATCTATCTATCTATCTATCTATCTATCTATCTATCTATCATGTCTGTCTCTATCCGTGTATTTATCAACTAATCTACCAACTAATCAATCTATCTTCTAATCTATCTACCAATTCTCCAGCTATTTTCTAATCAATATCTAGTAATCCATCTACCTGTTTGTTATATATCATCCCTGAATTTATTGTGCAATCTATCTCTCCACCTATTATCTATCTGTATCTCTGTTTATCATCTGATCTGTCTGTGTGTCTGTCGATGAACGATAATTAAGAGTGCAAAGAAAATAATATCTGGTTGAGGTGCCAGTTGTGCCAATGATCAGGTGCCCAAGCAACTGGCCTTTTCGCATTCCGAGATAATGAAGTCTCCAGCAAACAAATTTCAGCTTTAGTATTAATATATGTTTAATAACAACAGAAGACTGCAAAGCCTGAACAGAACAGAATAATAGAGTTGGAAGGGACCTCGTAGGTCACCTAGTTCAACCCAACGCCCAAGCAGGAGACCCTAGACCATTCCTGCAAGAGGGCAGTCCAGTCTCTTCTTGAAAGCCTCCAGTGATGAAGCTCCCACAACTTCTGAAGGCAACTTCTGTTCCATGGGTTGATTGTTCTCACTGTCAGAAAGTTTCTCCTTATTTCCAGGTTGAATTTCCAGGTTTCCATCCACTCTCTGGCCTTCAGTTGCCTTGGGAAATAGCTTGACTCCCTCCCCCTCAAATACTGGAAGATGCTCTCCTGTCTCCCCTGGTCCTTCTCTTCTCAAGACTAGCCAGGCCCAGTTCCTGCAACCTTCCCTTCCCTTCTCTTTTCTTCCCTTCCCATCCCATTCCTTCTCTTCTCTTCTCTTCTCTTCTCTTCTCTTCCCTTTCTCTCTTCTCTTTTGTTCTCTTCCCTTCCCTTCCCTTCCCATGCCTTCTCTTCTCTTTTCCCTTCTCTTCCCTTCTCTTCTCTTTTCCCTTCCCTTCCCTTCTCTTCTCTTTTCCCTTCCCTTCCCTTCTCTTCTCTTCTCTTTCTCTCTTCTTTTCTTTTTTCTTTTCTTTTTTTCTCTTCCCTTCCCTTCCCATACCTTCTCTTCTCTTTTCCCTTCTCTTTTCCCTTCCCTTCTCTTTTCCCTTCTCTTTTCCCTTCCCTTCCCTTCTCTTCCCTTTCTCTCTTCTCTTCTCTTCTCTTCCCTTTCTCTCTTCTCTTTTCCCTTCTCTTCCCTTCTCTTCTCTTTTCCCTTCCCTTCCCTTCTCTTCTCTTTTCCCTTCCCTTCCCTTCTCTTCTCTTCTCTTTCTCTCTTCTTTTCTTTTTTCTTTTCTTTTTTTCTCTTCCCTTCCTTTCCCATACCTTCTCTTCTCTTTTCCCTTCTCTTTTCCCTTCCCTTCTCTTTTCCCTTCTCTTTTCCCTTCCCTTCCCTTCTCTTCCCTTTCTCTCTTCTCTTCTCTTCCCTTTCTCTCTTCTCTTCTTTTTTCTTTTCTTTTCTTCTCTTCCCTTCCCTTTCCTTCCCATATCTTCTCTTCTCTTTTCCCTTCCCTTCCCTTCTGGCTATCCTGTCTGAATTGAAGTTGAGTTGCCTCTTGGGGATGGGGCAAAAAACACCTTTGGGATTCTTCTGCTTCAGAGCACAGATTTTTCTGGAGTACCCAGGGAGATATCCCCCGGATACACTCTCTCCTCCTCCACCACCGCCCCTTTTCCCCTCTGGCTCCTTAATGCTTTGCAAATCCAATTGCATGGAAGGCAGGACTGTTAGCAACCCAGGAACGCAGGCGTCCTGCCGGTTTGATGGATGCCAGCAAAGTTATTTGCCCAGTGACGCGTGGCTAAACATGAGCAAACCATGTCCAGGGGAGCCAGTAATTAATTTTAAAAGAGCTAACGGGAGATTAAAAGGAACTTATCTCCATCCTGGAAGTACTGGAGAATGAGCTACCTTCCATAAAAGCTTTATTAGTCCACTCGCTCATATCACCAAAGGCACTTTGCTCGCGGTTCAAAAGAGCAGGAAGCTCAGGCTGAGAGACAAAGTTATGTGTGGGTGAGTGTGTATGTGTGTACATGTAGTTCACGGAATAACAGAGTGGGAAGGGACCTTGGAGGTCTTCTAGTCCAACCCCCTTGATTCAAGCGAGAGGCCCTATATATTATTTTGGACAAAATGGCTGTCCAGTCTCTTTTTAAAAGCCTCCAGGGATGGAGCACCCATGACTTCTGGTGGCAAGCAGTTCCACTGGTTAATTGTCTTCACTGTCAGGAAATTCCTTCTTAGTTCTAGGTTCAGCTCCCTCTGAGGAGTTTCCATCCGTTAGCAATAGCAACAGCAATAGCCCTTGACTTATATACCGCTTTATAGTGCTTTCCAGCCCTCTCTAAGAGGTTTACAGAGTCAGCCTGTCGCCCCCAACAATTTAGGTCCTCATTTTACCCACCTCGGAAGGACGGGAGGCTATGTCAACCTTGAGCCTGGTGGGATTTGAACTGCCAAATTGCAGGCAGCTGGCAGTGAGCCGAAGTAGCCTGCAGTACTGCACTCTTAACCATTGCACCACCAAGGCTCTTCCTTCCTTCCATCCTTCCCTCCTTCTCCCTCCCTCCTTCCTTCCTTCTCCTTCCTTCCTTCTCCTCCCTCCCTCCCTCCTTCCTTCCTTCTCCCTCCCTCCTTCCTTCCTTCTCCTTCCTTCCTTCCCCCTCTTCCTTCCTTCCTTCTCCTCCCTCCTCCCTTCCTTCTCCCTCCCTCCCTCCTTCTTTCCTTCTCCTTCCTTCCCCCTCTTCCTTCCTTCTCCTTCCTTCTCCTCCCTCCCTCCTTCCTTCCTTCTCCTCCTTCCTTCCTTCCTTCCCCCTCTTCCTCCCTTCTCGTCCCTCCCTTCCTTCTCCCTCCTTCCTTCCTTCTCCCTCCTTCCTTTCCCCTCTTCCTTCCTTCTCCTTCCTTCCTTCTCCTCCCTCCCTCCTTCCTTCTCCTCCCTCCCTTCCTTCCTTCCCCCTCTTCCTCCCTTCCTTCTCCTTCCCTCCTTCCTTCCCCCCTCTTCCTTGCTTCTCCTTCCTTTCTCCCCCCTCCCTCCCTTCCTTCTCCCTCCTTCCTTCCTTCTCCTTCCTTCCTCCCTCCCTCCCTCCCTCCCTCCCTCCCTCCCTCCCTTCCTTCCTTCCTTCTATTTCCATCTCCCTTCCTTCCTTTTAGAATTGCAGATTCCTAAGAGTGTAAGGAACCCCAGAGATCTTCTAGTCCAACCCCCTGCTCAAGCAGGAGACCTTATCCCATTTTAGGGCAAATGATTGTCCAGTTTTCTTCTTAACAACTTCTGGAGGCAATATCTGTTCTACTGACTAATTGTCCTCCCTGTCAAGAAATTCCTCCTGAATTCCAGGTTGGTTCTCTCCTTGCTCAGTTTCCATCTCTTGTTCCTTGTCTGGCCTTCAGGTGCCTTGGAGAATAGCTGGACCCACACCCCGTCTCTATGGCAGCCCCTCAGATATTGGAAGATGCTCTCCTGTCTCCCCTGGTCCTTCTCTTCTCTGGAGTCGACATCCCCAATTCCTGCGACCATTCCTCCTATGTTTTAACCTTCCGTTCTTCACTTAAAATCACAACAGAGTCCAAAATATCCCTTGCTAAGTGAGATAGATGCATGAGTTGGGTCCTATTTTACAATCTTTTTTTTTTTTTTTTTTGGCCCGGAGTTGTGAAGTTGAATCAGTGCAGCTGTTAAAACAGCCACTCGTTGGTTAAGGGAAGCTGGTTTCCCGCAAGGACGTTGCTGGCCAGAAGCTCTTGCTGAATGGAGCTTCTGGACCTCCTTTCCTTTCCTTGCGTTAGCTGTGAGGGAGAGGATGTGTCTGCATTCGCTTGGGCGAAGTGATCTATGGCATGTTTGCTAGGGGGGCATTTGGGTGGCCTGTTCGTATGTGTCTGGGAGCGTAAGTTCTAATCGGGGGGGGGGGCAGGATGAGTGTGTCTGTATGTGCAGGCAGGAATGCTCGGAGCTCAGGGTGAGCTGCATGTCTTCAGTCTGGGTAACATCATCAGGGCTAGAAGGGGGTGGGGTTTGCAGGGAGGAGGAGGAGGAGAGTGACTTTGGGCCAATCACCAGGAGACTGGGAATTCTAATCCCGCCTTAGGCATGAAAGGCAGCAAGGTGACTTTGGGCCAATCACCAGGAGACACGGAGTTCTAGTCCCGCCTTAGGCATGAAAGCCAATTGGGTGACTCTGGGCCAATCACCAGGAGATGGGGAGTTCTAGTCCCGCCTTAGGCATGAAAGCCAATTGGGTGACTCTGGGCCAATCACCAGGAGAAGGGGAGTTCTAGTCCCGCCTTAGGCATGAAAGCCAACTGGGTGACTTTGGGCCAATCACCAGGAGGCAGTGAGTTCTAGTCCTGTCTTAGGCATGAAAGCCAACTGGGTGACTTTGGGCCAATCACCAGGAGACAGGGAGTTCTAGTCCCACCTTAGGCATGAAAGGCAGCTGGGTGACTTTGGGCCAATCACCAGGAGAGGGTGAGTTCTAGTCCCGCCTTAGGCATGAAAGCCAGCTGGGTGACTTTGGGCCAATCACCAGGAGACGGGGAGCTAGTCCCGCCTTAGGTATGAAAGCCAACTGGGTGACTTTGGGCCAATCACCAGGAAATGGTGAGTTCTAGTCCCGCCTTAGGTATGAAAGCCAATTGGGTGACTTTGGGCCAATCACCAGGAGACGGGGAGCTAGTCCCACCTTAAGCATGAAAGCCAGCTGGGTGACTTTGGGCCAATCACCAGGAGATGGGGAGTTCTAGTCCCGCCTTAGGCATGAAAGGCAGCTGGGTGACTTTGGGCCAATCACCAGGAGATGGGGAGTTCTAGTCCCGCCTTAGGCATGAAAGACGGTGAGTTCTAGTCCCGCCTTAGGCATGAAAGACGGTGAGTTCTAGTCCCACCTTAGGCATGAAAGCCAGCTGGGTGACTTTGGGCCAATCACCAGGAGATGGGGAGTTCTAGTCCCGCCTTAGGCATGAAAGATGGTGAGTTCTAGTCCCGCCTTAGGCATGAAAGACGGTGAGTTCTAGTCCCGCCTTAGGCATGAAAGACGGTGAGTTCTAGTCCCGCCTTAGGCATGAAAGACGGTGAGTTCTAGTCCCGCCTTAGGCATGAAAGACGGTGAGTTCTAGTCCCGCCTTAGGCATGAAAGACGGTGAGTTCTAGTCCCGCCTTAGGCATGAAAGACGGTGAGTTCTAGTCCCGCCTTAGGCATGAAAGACGGTGAGTTCTAGTCCCGCCTTAGGCATGAAAGACGGTGAGTTCTAGTCCCGCCTTAGGCATGAAAGACGGTGAGTTCTAGTCCCGCCTTAGGCATGAAAGACGGTGAGTTCTAGTCCCGCCTTAGGCATGAAAGACGGTGAGTTCTAGTCCCGCCTTAGGCATGAAAGACGGTGAGTTCTAGTCCCGCCTTAGGCATGAAAGACGGTGAGTTCTAGTCCCGCCTTAGGCATGAAAGACGGTGAGTTCTAGTCCCGCGTTAGGCATGAAAGACGGTGAGTTCTAGTCCCGCCTTAGGCATGAAAGACGGTGAGTTCTAGTCCTGCCTTAGGCATGAAAGACGGTGAGTTCTAGTCCCGCCTTAGGCATGAAAGACGGTGAGTTCTAGTCCCGCCTTAGGCATGAAAGACGGTGAGTTCTAGTCCCGCCTTAGGCATGAAAGCCAGCTGGGTGACTTTGGGCCAGTTCCTCTCTCTCAACCCACCTCCCAGCATTGTGTTTATGTGGAAAAGAAAAAGATGTGCTGCTCATGATAGCTGATTTGAGTTGTTTATAAAAAAATAAAAATAAAGGCCAGATACAAGAGACACCAACCAAGGAGAGAAGCAACTTAGAACCAAGGAGAAATTTTCGGAGCGTGAGAACCATTAACCAGTGGAACAAACTTTCCTCAAGAAGTTGTAAGTGCTCCATCACCGGAGGTTTTGAAGAAGACACTGGACAATCATTTGTCTGAAATAGTGTGGGGTCTCCTGCTTGAGCAGGGGGTTGGACTAGATGACCTCCAAGGTCCCCTTCCCACTCTGCCCCCATTACTATAACCAAATAAATATGGCCTTCCATCCAGTCTCTGATCCCAGGAAGAGACCACCTCGGTTTAAAGAACAGTGTCCGATGAATGGCCAACCCTGGGAACGGTGGTGAGGTCAAAAATAGTCAAAAGGGAAGAACTTCTGAAGAACTTCCTCTTGATCCCTTCTAGATGACCTTGAGGAGCCCTCAAAGCCAACTCACTTAAGCCCCTCCGCCTCTTCCCCTTCACCACCCCACCTCGAACTCTTCGCAGCTGAACACTACGCAATCCTTCCCAAACTCCGAAGACCATTTTATTGCGTGGGTCTATTGTGATGGAAATTTTCCATAATCATGTCCTTTTCAGGTCTAACCTTCGCGGATTTGACACTTCCCTGATTTTTGTCTTTGCCGGGTTGCGGCAATCAAGCGAGGAGGCCGCCAAGAATAGAGTGCGAAAGCTGCGGAGCCCTGCATGAAAGCCAGGGGCGGACAATGGGGCTGGAAAAGATGTAGGCGAATGACATCCATCAAGTGAGAAGAAAATATGCATATGAATGAGACCATCAAGGTTTTTTTTTTTTAAAAAAAAAAAGCAAAGCAAAAACAAAAAGAAAGGATGCCCAACGGACTTTGGGAGGAAGAGGAATGAAACTCCAAAAGATTGGCTGGAAAGGAAAAGTTGCAATAACTCCAAAGACAGGGAGGAAGGAGGCATTTCTCCTTTTTTCCCCCAACCCCTGGATGCCGTCACTTGGCACTAATTCCTACAACACGGTCAAACTATTGACGAAGACTGCGTTACTCTTCTTCTTCTCATCCATTCCTGTTACCTATCTCCTTCTACTTCTGTGATTATAAACCTTGTTGCTTTGAGTCTTTCTAGCTTGTTTCATCACAGGCCTCTTTGGGATTGCCATGAAGGGGGCTAAACTGGCATAAGCAAACCAACATGAGAATGCCTTTGTCCTTGAGCAAAGTTCAAGAGGTAGATTGTTTGTCTATCTGTCTGTCTATGTAATCAATTACCTATCCATTATCTATGTAACTATCTGTCATCATCTCTAATCTGTTTAATCTCTATCATCTGTCTATCTATCATCTCTATCTCTATGTATCATCTATCTATCTATCTATCTCTCAATCATCTATTACCTATCATCTATCTATCATCTATATCTATCTATCATCTATCATCTATGTATCATCTATAGATCTATCATCTGTCTATCTATATGTATCATCTATCTATCTATCATCTATAGATTTATCATCTATCTATCTATATGTATCATCTATCTATCTATCATCTATAGATCTATCATCTATCTATCTATATGTATCATCTATCTATCTATCATCTATAGATCTATCATCTATCTATCTATATGTATCATCTATCTATCTATCTATTATCTATCTATCATCTATCTATCTCTCAATCATCTATCTATCATCTATATCTATCTATCATCTATCATCTATCTATCTATCATCTATAGATCTATCATCTATGGATAGATCTATCTTATGATTTGATTGCTTATTGTACCCTATGACTATTATTAAATGTTGTAACTGATGATTCTTGATGAGTGTATCTTTTCTTTGATGTACACTGAGACAAATTCCTTGTGTGTCCAATCACCCTTGACCAATAAATAATTCTATTCTATTCTTCATTGTATTGTATTGTATTATACTGTATTGTATTGTATTGTATTGTATTGTATTGTATTGTATTGTATTCTATTCTATTCTATTCTATTCTATTCTATTCCATTCCATTCCATTCTATTCTATGTCCCGGGGTCATATGTGACTAACTTAACAGCTGCAGTGATTCACTTAACAAACATGACAAGAAAAGTCTTACAATGAGGCAAAACTCACTTTACAAATGTCTCTCTTAGCAGCAGACATTTGGGGCTCAATTGTACCGTTTCCCTGAAAATACGACCTACCCTGAAAGTAAGCCTTAGCTTGATTTTTACACGTGTGTCCAAAAAAGCCCTACGCCCAAAATAAGCCCTAATTAAGATCCTGCCTACTCCAGAGTGGATGGGTAAAAATTAAGCTAGGGTGGGGATGGGGGCAGGTGGAGCTGCTCTACTACTTACCTTTGGACAGGTGTAGCCAGGCCTCGCACCCCCCAGACACCTGCCTGGCCAGCCCATTTCTTCTGCTACCAGCAAGGCTAGCAAGGCTTTCCTGGAGGCCTCTGGAGCTGAGAACAAAGCTCTGGATCGATCCAGAGCTCTATTATGGGATGCAGAGAGGCCTCCAGGAAAGCCTTGCCAGCCGCAGGAGAAGGAATTCCTGAAGGCCTCTGACAATGAAAAGGAGGCCGAGCCGACACACACACACAAGTAAGGCTAGTCAGTGGAGAACATCCCCTGAAAATAAGACCTGGTGCCCTTTTTTTGGTGGCAAAAAAAAGTGACAAGGTCTTATTTTTGAGGAAACACAGTCGTTGTAAGTCAAGAATTGCCTGGATTTAACTCCAGAGTGCAGCTGGTATGATTTCATTGATCCTGGCAATTCAGAAATGTGTCCAGTTCTGTTTGACCTCCAAGGGAAGTTTTCCACTCACCCTCTTTGCAAATTTTAATTTCTGACTGCCTCCGTTTCTCTCCCTGCATCCCTAATCTCTGAATCGCTTCGCACAGAACCGAAGAGGTCCCAGAAGGTTTGTTTTGAAATCTCTGCTCTCGCTATCACATTTCCTCAGTTGATCCTTTTGCAGACGGAGGAGGAGGAAGAGAAGGGAAAACAAACTTATCTTACAACCCCAAAGTGGCTCATATCTGTTTTTCGACTGGCAGCAAAATGCACTGCATGTTAAATTTGAAATCTTTATTTATTGTTTTAATGTTTTGATCAGGGTCCTTAACTGGCTAGAGTCACCTTTGAAGAGGTGGGTGACATTCGCATATGAGAGAGGGAGAGAGAGTCGAGATAAATGATGGACGATGGATGGATGGATGGATGGATAGATAGATAACTAGAGAAAGAATAGAGAGAACAGAGATAGATGAGAAAGGGATACATAGATAATGGGTAGAAACTAGATAAAATAGATGATAGATAAATAGACATAGATAGAGATTACAGATTAGAGGGTAGATAACAGATAGATACATAGATAATGGATGGATAGATGGATGGAGATAGATAGATAGATAGATAGATAGATAGATAGATAGATAGATAGATAGATAGATAGATGGAAGATGGATGGATGGGTGGGTGGGTGGGTGGGTAGATGGATGGATGGATGGATAGATGAATAGATAGAGATATTAGAGAAAGAATAGAGAGAACAGAGAGATGACATATAGATACATAGATAATGGATAGAAACTAGATAAAATAGATGATAAATAGACAGATAGATAGAGATTACAGATTAGAGGGTAGATGATAGATGATAGATAGATACATAGATACATAGATAATGGATGGATAGATAGATGGAGATAGATAGATAGATAGATAGATAGATAGATAGATAGATAGATAGATGATAGATTTTAGAGAGAGAATAGAGATGGATGACAGATAGATACATAGATAACAGATTGATAGATACCAGATAAGAGATGATAGATAAATAAATAGACATAGAGATTACAGATTAGAGGGTAGATGACAGATAGATACATAGATAATGGATGGATGGATAGATAAATAGATAAAGATGACAAATAAACAGAAAAAGATAGACATAGAGATTGATAGATAGGTAGGTAGGTAGGTAGGTAGATAGATAGATAGATAGATAGATAGATAGATAGATAGATAGATAGATAGATAGATATAGAGAAAGAGAGAAAGAGAGATAATGGAGAGATCTGCCTCTTAAACCTTGTTCAAGAACAAAGGCAGACTCATGTTAGTTTCCTTATGCCAGTTTAGCCTCCCCCACTTTTTTTGTTTTCATTCACAACAAATGAACTGTTGTAAGTTCAACTGAGGACCAGCTGCATTTGTGTGTATGTATGATGTGCACAACATTTAACGCAAGAAAGGCAGTTGTACTCAGATAATGTTTCCTGGAAATCCCTCCGTTACAGGGTCATGGAGACACGAGGAATGAAAACCACAGAAATATCTTGAATTAAGTGGCGCATACGAGCCCCCGTGAGGCTGTGCATGTATCACCCTATCCTCACACCAGTGTGCGCCCGTCCTTCCCGCTTAATGATGCTAATTGCCCTCTGAAGGAAGGACACACATTCTGCAGTCCCTTCCCCCCCTTCTCCCTCCCTGGTCTCATGGGGTCTACTTGGAATTCAATGACCTCCTCACATATATTCAATTACCAGGCCGGCCGTCTCTTCCGCTGCGGCTTGCACAGCAGTTACGTTCAGCTTTATGTCTCACACAGTGGCCTAATCGGCGCATCCAAAGAGGAGGCACAACTCTCGAAGGAGGCTAGATCTCAGTCCGTCGTCGCTTCGCATGAAATCAGCGTTGACGACATTGTGAAATTAAAGGATCTGTTTCGAGGAAGAGCAGCTGCCAAGCCTACGGTTGACTTCGTGTTGACTCACAGTTTGGAACGACGCGTCTTGTCGTGGTCACCACGATGCGAAAGCGAGACGTTAAGACTCTGGGAAAAGAGGGCAGAGAAGAGAAACAAGGTTGACCAGGGAACTGAGGTTAAAAAAAACAAAGAATGATTGCAGGAATTGGGTACATCTAGCTCAGGGGGGGGATTCAACAGGTGTTACTACCGGTTTGGTGATTACACTTTGGATGCACGCGTCCCAGATGCATGCTGCATACGTCTGTTCTGTAATACACCTAAAGCTGCACCACCTGGACAGCTGATAAGTGCTGCGCACAGGTGCACAGTGTTTTAAAAACCACTTTTTAAAATGCTTTTTCAACTTCAGCTGTGCCACGCAAAGCAGCTGAGGTTGAAAAAGCAGGAAATAAAGGACAGGTAAGAGCCCCAGCAGGTGGATAGGTCAAAAGCAACAGCAGCAGACATAGAACCGATTCTATGTCTGCTGCTCTTCAGAGCAACCGGTTCTACAGAGGTGGACAGAAACCGGTTAGCATCCCACCCCTGGTCTAGTTTGATGAAGAGAAGGGACCAGGGCTAGCAAGACAGCAGTCTTCCAATATTTGAGGGGCTTTCCCAGAGAAGAGAAGGTCAACCTTTCCACAAAGCACTAGAAAGAAAGGAAAGGAAAGGAAAGGAAAGGAAAGGAAAGGAAAGGGAAAGGAAAGGAAAGGAAAGGAAGGAAAGGAAAGGTAACAAAAGAAAGAAAAGAAAAGAAAAGAAAAGAAAGAAAAAAGAAAAGAAAAGAAAAGAAAAGAAAAGAAAAGAAAAGAAAAGAAAAGAAAAGAAAAGAAAAGACAGACAAACAGACAGAAAGACAGAGAGAGAAAGGGTGGAGAGGGAGGGAGGGAGAAGGTAAGAAAGAGAGAAGAAAGAAAGAAAGAAAGAAAGAAAGAAGAAAGAAAGAAAGAAAGAAAGAAAGAAAGAAAGAGGGATGGAGAAGAAAAGGAAGAAGAAAGAAAGAAGAAAGAAAGAAAGAAAGAAAGAAAGAAAGAAAGAGGAGGGAGAAGAAAGGAAGAAGAAAGAAGAAAGAAAGAAAGAAAGAAAGAAAGAAAGAAAGAAGAAAGAAAGAAAGAAAGAAAGAAAGAAAGAAGAAAGAAAATCTGAGCAAACCATGTAGGGACAGAAGACATGTCTAGTTTGATGAAAAGAAGGACCAGGGAATAGCAGAAGGACAGGAGAGCATCTTCCAGTATTTGAGGGGCTGCCCCAAAGAAGAGGGAGTCAAGCTATGCTCCAAAGCAAAAGAAAGAAAGAAAGAAAGAAAGAAAGAAAGAAAGAAAGAAAGAAAGAAAGAAAGAAAGAAAGAAAGAAAGGAAGGAAGGAAGAAGGAAGGAAGGAAGGAAGGAAGGAAGAAAGAAAGAAGAAAGAAAGAAAGAAAGAAAGAAAGAAAGAAAGAAAGAAAGAAAGAAAGAAAGAAAGAAAGAAATCTGAGCAAACTACGGAGGGACAGAAGACACGTCTAGTTTAATGAAAAGAAGGACCAGGGAATAGCAGAAGGACAGGAGAGCATCTTCCAGTATTTGAGGGGCTGCCCCAAAGAAGAGGCAGTCAAGCTATTCTCCAAAGCCCCTGAAGGCAGGACAAGAAGAGAAGGATGGAAATTAATTCAGGAGAGAGAAGCAACCTGAATTAAAGAGAAACTTCCAAACAGTGAGGACAGTTAACCAGTGGAACTGCTTGCCACCAGAAGTTGTGGTGCTCCATCACTGGAGGTTTTTAAGAAAAGAGTCAAGCTCTAAATGCTAGAGCCCACTGTAACTACATAGCCAAAAAGGCATTAAGAGTTGTTAATCTAATCCTATGTAGCTTTTTCTCTGGTCATGTAACACTACTAACTAGAGCATACAAAACATGTGCTAGACCAATACTCGAATACAGCTCATCAGTCTGGAACCCACATTACGTATCTGATATTAACACAGCTAAGAAAGTCCAGAAATATTTCACAAGAAGAGTTCTCCACTCCTCTACTCGTTGCAGAAGACCTTATGCCACCAGACTTGAAATTCTAGACCTGGAAAACCTAGAACTACGCTGCCTTCAGTCCAATCTAAGTATGGTATATAAAATCATACACTGCAATGTCCTACCTGTCATGAATACTTCAGCTTCAACCATAACAACACAAGAGCAAACAATAGATACAAACTCAAGGTTAATTGCACCAAACTTGATGGCAGGAAATACGACTTCAGCCACAGAGGGATCAATGTCTGGTATCCTCTACCTGACTCTGTGGTCTCTTCGCCAAACCCCAAAAACTTTAACCTTAGTGTTACATCGGAGGCGGATCGGTTCGACAGAGACGCGAGACCATTCTGTGAGTTCAGCTCTTTATTAGGTTTAGGTCAAGGTCTGGGGATGCGAGCCGCGGCAGCCCTTCATATAGTGCTGGCTCGCGGCTCGGCAGCCAATGGCAGCACTTTGAATCTCCCGCGATCAGCAGAGCCAATCACGGTAGATTCTAGCGCTCCAATCACGGCTGACCTGTTGACCAATCAGGTCTCTGCTGGTCCTGACCAATCGGTTGCGAGGGTTTCTGAGTATGCTAATACTGTACACTTAGACTGTCTACTATTGACCTCACCCCTTTCCTAAGAGGTCTGTAGGGGGCCTGCGTAAGCGCACCAACGGGCCTTCCGTCCCTGTCCTATTGTTTCTTTTATTTTTCTTATATGTATCCATGTATTCATAACTATGTTTTTACTTATACCGTCCCTGTCCTTTATTTCTTTTTATTTTTCTTATATGTATCCATGTATTCATAACTATGTTTATACTTATTACCGTCCCTGTCCTATTATTTCTTTTATTTTTCTTATATGTATCCATGTATTCATAACTATGTTTTTACTTATACCGTCCCTGTCCTTTTATTTCTTTTTATTTTTCTTATATGTATCCATGTATTCATAAACTATGTTTTTACTTATACTGTCCCTGTCCTATTGTTTCTTTCATTTTTCTATATGTATCCATGTATTCATAACTATGTTTTTACTTATACCGTCCCTGTCCTATTGTTTCTTTTATTTTTCTTATATGTATCCATGTATTCATAACTATGTTTTTACTTATACCGTCCCTGTCCTTTTATTTCTTTTTATTTTTCTTATATGTATCCATGTATTCATAACTATGTTTATACTTATACCGTCCCTGTCCTATTGTTTCTTTTATTTTTCTTATATGTATCCATGTATTCATAACTATGTTTTTACTTATACCTATTATCTTGTAAGCAATTATCTTGTAAGCAACCAAATAAAATAAATAAATAAAATAATAAATAAATAAGCACACCAACGTGCTAACTGTCCCTGTCCTATTGTTTCTTTTATTTTTCTTATATGTATCCATGTATTCATAATTATGTTTATACTTATACTGTCCCTGTCCTATTGTTTCTTTTTATTTTTCTTATATGTATCCATGTATTCATAACTATGTTTTTACTTATACCTATTATCTTGTAAGCAATTATCTTGTAAGCAACCAAATAAATAAATAAATAAAATAATAAATAAATAAGCACACCAACGTGCCTACCGTCCCTGTCCTATTGATTCTTTTTATTTTTCTTATATGTATCCATGTATTCATAACCATGTTTATACTTATACCGTCCCTGTCCTTTTATTTCTTTTTATTTTTCTTATATGTATCCATGTATTCATAACTATGTTTATACTTATACCGTCCCTGTCCTATTGTTTCTTTTATTTTTCTTATATGTATCCATGTATTCATAACTATGTTTTTACTTATACCTATTATCTTGTAAGCAATTATCTTGTAAGCAACCAAATAAAATAAATAAATAAAATAATAAATAAATAAGCACACCAACGTGCCTACCGTCCCTGTCCTATTGTTTCTTTTATTTTTCTTATATGTATCCATGTATTCATAACCATGTTTATACTTATACCGTCCCTGTCCTATTGATTCTTTTTATTTTTCTTATATGTATCCATGTATTCATAACTATGTTTTTACTTATACCGTCCCTGTCCTTTTATTTCTTTTTATTTTTCTTATATGTATCCATGTATTCATAATTATGTTTTTACTTATACCTATGACCTTGTAAGCAATTGGCAAAAATAAATAAATAAATAAAACTGTCCAAACCACCAAAGAAGGCAGAAGAGGTAGTAATGGAGGGAAACTGATGAAAGAGAGGACAACCTTAGAACGAAGGAGGATTTCCAGACAGGGAGAACAATGAATCAATGGGCAGCTTCCCTCTAGAAGTTGTGGATGCTACATCACTGGAAGCCTTTTGACTGGAGAACCTTCTGACCTGGATGGAATAAGATCTTCTCAGTCCTCCAAGTCATGGTTGACCCAAAGATATTTTTTCAAGAGGCAAGTGGTCTTTCTTTGTTTTTCTTGGAAGATATTTCGCTTCTCATCCAAGAAGTGTCTTCAGTTCTGACTGGAGGGTGGGGAAGGGAAGGATTTTGTGGTCCTTGCAGACAGCTGGTCATTTGCATCCTTTTTAGAGTCCTCGAGGCCCCTTGGCGGTTTGTCTGGGTCCAGTCAGAGTTGAAGAACCTTCTTGGATGGGAAGCGAAACGTCTTCAGAGAAAAAAAAAGGAAAGTCCAGTTGTCTCTTGGACCTCTTACCTTTTGGACCTTAAGAGGGAGGGAGGAGAAGGCAGGAGGGAAGGAAAGAAAAAAGAAGGGAGAAAGAAGGAGGGAAGGAAGGGAAAAAGGAGGGAGGGAGAAGGAAGGAAGGATGGAAGAAAAAAGGAGGGAGAAGGAAGGAGGGAAGGAAGGGAAAAAAGGAGGGAGGGAGAAGGAAGGAGGGAAGAAAAAAGGAGGGAGAAGGAAGGAGGGAAAGAAGGGAAAAAGGAGGGAGGGAGAGAGGCAGAAGGAAGGGGGGAAGGAAGGGAAAAAGGAGGGAGGGAAGGAGAGTGGGAGAAAGAAGAAGGGAAGGAAGGGAAAAAGGAGGGAGGGAGGGAGAGAGGCAGAAGGAAGGAGGGAAAGAAGGGAAAAAGGAGGGAGGGAGAGAGGCAGAAGGAAGGGGGGAAGGAAGGGAAAAAGGAGGGAGGGAAGGAGAGTGGGAGAAGGAAGAAGGGAAGGAAGGGAAAAAGGAGGGAGGGAAGGAGAGTGGGAGAAGGAAGAAGGGAAGGAAGGGAAAAAGGAGGGAGGGAAGGAGAGTGGGAGAAGGAAGAAGGGAAGGAAGGGAAAAAGGAGGGAGGTAAGGAGAGTGGGAGAAGGAAGAAGGGAAGGAAGGGGAAAAGGAGGGAGGAAGAAAGGCAGAAGGAAGGGGGGAAGGAAGGGAAAAAGGAGGGAGGGAGGGGGAGAGTGAGAGAAGGAAGAAGGGAAGGAAGGGAAAAAGGAGGGAGGGAAGGAGAGTGGGAGAAGGAAGGAGGGAAGGAAGGGAAAAAAGGAGGGAGGGAGGAAGAAGGAAGGAGGGAAGAAAAAAGGAGGGAGAAGGAAGGAGGGAAAGAAGGGAAAAAGGAGGGAGGGAGAGAGGCAGAAGGAAGGGGGGAAGGGAGGGAAAAAGGAGGGAGGGAAGGAGAGTGGGAGAAGGAAGAAGGGAAGGAAGGGGAAAAGGAGGGAGGGAGGGGGAGAGTGGGAGAAGGAAGAAGGGAAGGGAAAAAGGAGGGAGGGAAGGAAGGAAGGAAAGGGTATGCATGGGGCCTCATCCAGACCCACCCCAGCTACTGGATGACAGAGGAACCGAGAGGAAGCCAGAAAAAGTCAGATTACACCCTTTGGAGAAACCTCCCCTCTGCCTGAGAAATTCTCTCCCTTTAGATATGACGACACCAAATGCCTGCCAGCCATCACAGAGCCGCCTCAATGTCTCCGTTCTTTCCCATTCTTTGGAGCTGCCTTGGGCTCATTTAGGGAAGGGAAGGGAAAAGCAAGAGGACATTAAAAGAACCCCCGGTTGCAATAAAGAAACATCGTCTGAAGGCTTCTCGCAATCATCCTTGATTGATGGAGTCGTGTTTGCTCGTTCTCTTATCGTCCACACTGCTGAGGAGGCAATAAATAAAGCTACAGGTGTAAACCAGGCAACATAATTTCGTAAGCACGCAGAATATAAATGAGAGCTGCTTTAGTACAGTGGGTAAGGCACCAGGCTGAAAACTGGGAGGCTGTGAATTCTAGTCCCACTTCAGGCACGAAAGCCGACTGGGTGACTTTGGGCCAATCCCCAGGAGACGGGGAGTTCTAGTCCCGCCTTAGGCATGAAAGCCACCTGGGTGACTTTGGGCCAATCCCCAGGAGACGGTGAGTTCTAGTCCCGCCTTAGGCATGAAAGCCAATTGGGTGACTTTGGGCCAATCCCCAAGAGACGGTGAGTTCTAGTCCCGCCTTAGGCATGAAAGCCAATTGGGTGACTTTGGGCCAATCCCCAGGAGACAGGGAGTTCTAGTCCCGCCTTAGGCATGAAAGCCAATTGGGTGACTTTGGGCCAATCACCAGGAGACAGGGAGTTCTAGTCCCATTTTAGGCAGGAAAGTTGGCTAGATGATTTTGGCCAATCATCAGGAGACGGTGAGTTCTAGTTCTACCTTAGGCACGAAAGCCAGCTGGGTGACTTTGGGCCAATCACCAGAAGATGTGAGTTCTAGTTCTGCCTTCAGTAGGAAAGTTGGTCGGATGACTTTAGCCAATCACCAGGAGATGTGAGTTCTAGTCCCACTTCAGGCATGAAAGCCGACTAGGTGACTTTGGGCCAATCCCCAGGAGACAGGGAGTTCTAGTCCTATCTTAGGCAGGAAAGTTGGCTGGATGATTTTGGCCAATCATCAGGAGATGTGAGTTCTAGTTCTGCCTTAGGCACGAAAGCTTGTTGGATGATTTTGGCCAATCACCAGGAGATGTGAATTCTAGTTCCGCCTTAGGCAGGAAAGCCAGCTGGGTAATCTTGGACCAATTATTAATTGTAACAACATCAAACAGTCAGGATACAAATAGTTGTGCAGCACAACTTAGATCAGTTGATATCCTGTAATGAAATTTCTTTTTTTTTTAAGTTTTATTTGTTTTATTAATATAATATATAAAAATTCCAAGTTGTCTGAGTACAATTGTTTTTAGGCAATCATAGACAAGGTGTTTGCAATAGCATGCACCAGAATAACATTAATACTGTAGTAACAATAATATTTTGTTTGTCCATTTTAAGAAATTTCCATTTTAACATTTATCCCTTTGTGCTGTCCCAGCTTTCTGCACAGAGGTGGACTTGAAGCTATACAGATAGACGTCCATAACAAATTACATGTCAACAAGATGTCCATAAGAAATTACATTTATTGGTTCATCAGGTATCCTCATAACTCACGTTTTGACGAATTTCTTCTTTAATAATCAATCCTTTGTATATCTGCCTTGTAGTAAAGGATGGTTATCTCCTAACCCATCTCGTAGTGATAGAAAGAAGCTGCCATGAGTTAAAGAGTTCAGGCAAAAGTGAGGCTCAACCCTTCGAGGGTCAATTTAGTGAGCAATCAGGATTGCATTATGTTTTTATTGTCTAGCTATCGATAAAATAAGTCCCGTGTCAAAAAGTATTTAAGTTTCTTCTTTGTTCCTAATAGTAAGCATTAGTCTACCCATTTCTGCCCATTCTAGTATTTTCTTAATTACCTTATCTGTTGGGATCTCATCACACATCCATTGTTGAGCATATTTCATCATCCTGTGATAAAATGTCTAACGTCATCAAACATTACCTTCTGACTATCCCAGGCCCTTGGCGTGGACTCAAAAGGTGAATAAAAATGACACATCCAGTCCAAACACATCGCAGACGGTGCATCGAACCACAATTCTTCTGCATAAAATGCTTAACTAGACACCTGCAGAAGATTTATGGAGCTTAAAGAACCAAAATTGTATTTTTATTGTTGTTTTAGTCTGATAAGTCAACTGGAAAAGAGCCCAGGAAGAGAAAGCTGGATTAACTTCCAGCTTCCTTACCTTCCAACAAAGAAATTTCTATTTTTTTTTTCTCTCTTCCCCTTTGTGGTATAAATAGACACACAATCAACATCTATTTTTACTTGCACAAACATACAAAGCCATCTCATCATCACGAGAGATTCAGCATCACCTCCTATTGTTTTGGACAATTTAAATATTTAAAACCCCGGTTCTCCACTTTCAATCTGCACTGGGAGTTTTGTTCTCTCTCGTTTTGAGTTTCTCAGAAAGGCAAAAAAAAAAAAAAAAAAAACTACTTTGAATCCAAGGAGGGGGCTTGGAAACAAACCGTCTTGAGATCCATGCATCGCCTAAAGCAAAAGAAAAGCGAGACGGAACATGTTATTAAAGGGAGGAAAATTGGAACCTGAAAAATAGCACAATAGGAAGAAGACGGAGCGGGGGGAAGCACAATTCGCAGGGTAGGCTGGAGGGCCCTGCTGGGAAAGGACGTCTCAAAGCAGATTTTGAAAAATTGCATTTTTAACTATTTTGCCTCCGAGAGGGTAAAAACGGCCTCCCGCAGGCTCCGGAGGCCCACCGGAAGGTGGAAACAGGCCCATTTCTGGCAGATACTTCCGGAAAGCTTGTTTTTTTTCCCCCTCCCAGAGCCTCTGTACGGACCCTGTACTTACCTCCATCGAAAATGGGCCACATGGAGACTCCAGGGAGGGGAGGGGAGGGATGGGCGGGGCGAGCCGGTGGGTTGAAATACTGGTTCAGCAAACCACATGAAAACTTAGCAACCGGTTCGCCTAAACCAGTCCAAACCAGTAGAATCCCACCCCTGGGATGACGTGATCCTGGGACAATGTACTCGTCATAAATAGGACCGTTTGACGTTACAACAGCACTGAAAACCAAAGGGACTTATGACCGTCGTTCACACTTACGACCTTTGCAGCATTTCCCCATGCCAGCAGTCCAGAAAAGCTCCACTTCAAAGTGAAAGGAACAGTAATAATAAAGAAAGAAATGTAGTAAAATATATTATAGCATTAAGTAGAGAGTTACTCTATAGGCATTTGTTATCTTGCTGTTGTAAAAAAGATTTCCTTAACCTTTCAGTTGTTGTAAAACAATTACAAACACACGCCTGCAATCAGTTACATCCCTCTTCTATTAAGACACAGGATTCTCCCATCGAAACCAATCGGAATACATCTGATACATTTCACCCCAGCATCACCCGCTGGGAAAATACCTCCATTGGGAGGAATCCACACCTTTGAAGGATGCTGTTAATACCCTCTTCAAGTGGTCAGTTGAGATCCATTAGGAAGACAAGAAAAGATAATGAAAGATAAACATTGCCCGAGAGGGATCTGTCTTTTGCTAGAAAGATGTAAATCTAAGTTAGAGAGTTTTACAATGCAGTTACTCGACTTCAAAGAATCTTAAAAGTATAAGAGGGACAGGACATCTTTCGGTATTTTTGTTCTGACGCAAACCCTTTTCCAATAAAACAAACATGAACCACAGGGAACAGAAACCTTTTAATGATTCTTACGAATCCCCGGTTCAAAGGCTGCTGCAAAATAATTAACTTTGAGAAGCACAAACCTTGCCAAGACTACAAGATTGCCAAGAATCACAGATAAGAAATATTTCACAACACAAGAGTCTTCAAATATCAATTTAAGATACTGTAATGTCCACGAGGCTGAGTTTCAAAATGTCTTTGCTTCCCGCAAAGAACATTTGTTTCACGCCTGGCTTTTATGACTTAAAGGAGGGGGGCCATGACCTTGCAGCCTTACTCCTGAGTCACTCATGCTGCGAGTCACTCATCTTTCCTGCGAGCAGCCCTGCACATACGCGCACTTGGCATAGGCTTCTTGGGAACCTCCTCCTCGCTCCTACCAGCCCCCACAATTTCTGAAGGCAACAGTCCATTCCCTAATGGTCCTGGCCTCTAAATCCTCACTCTCCTCAGCTGCTGCCAGCTAACCAGAACAACAATTCACACCTTTAAAGTATGCTGTTAATAGCCTCAAGTGGTCAGTTGTGATGCAGTTACAATGCAGTTACTCGACTTCTAAGAATCTTAATGGTATAAGAAGGACAGGGCATCTTTCTGTATTTTGTAGCATTTTCCTCCCATGTCTCTTGGGATGCGCTAGGAACTTCTTATCTGGAACTTTAACTTTGATCAAAGAATAAAAATCTGCTTTCTCTGATTTGCAAGCCTCTGTTTAAGTCTTTGTTTTGGTTCATTTTTGGCTTAAGCGTACTGCCAGACCTTACAAAACAATAACTCCGAGACAGAGCAGCTTTTCCAAAGTTTTATTTGGATAAACTGGCACATCTGGGGAATCCAGAATCTGAAAGTTCTGGTGTGATGACCCAGGGTGGGATACAAAATAAACATAGTCACAAAAACAGGTGAAGCCTCTTTTGTTCCTTCACTTGGCTTCAAAGCTCCAAATATCCTTGACTGGAGACAAAAAAAACTCCCCCACAAGCAGTTACGAAAAGGAGGAAATGCCATTTTAAACTAAAAATGCCTATAAATTATAAAGAGTAAAAACAACACAAACCACACAAAAGCAATTAAGGGAACCAGGCAGGATAAGGGCTTGAAGATGTCCACAGATATCAAAATACACACACTGGGAAGGACGCCAAACTCAGAAATTACAGACTAGAGATATTTCCATGCTTTGTTTCCAGCACTGGCCCATACACATGTCCGTCCTTTTAACCAGTTCTCACAGCTGCAGCCCATGAAGGGGATCAAGGCCCTTTCCTCCCCCATAGACCGTGCCATTCACATCTTTCCCTTATCCTCTCCTCCCTGCGTGCCCTAGGATGGAGAGGGGATGGGCCTGGGTCCTCCTCTGACTTCCCAGCCGGCCTCTGCCCTTCCCCAGCCTCCTCCCCAACCTCCAGAGCCACACTTCCACTCCCTGTAGGCTGTTCCTCCTCTCCCTCGGAGTCAGATTCTAACAGGGGCATGACATCCAGGTTTCCTTGCAATAAGTAAAAAATTACAACTCCACCCCCTGCACCCCTCATTCTATCACATGCCCCAATCACTATCCGCCCCAACTTGAGATGTCCCCTCACCCAGGTGCAGAAATGACATGACCTTCACTTAGAAAAAGAATGTTGTTATGTCTAACTACATACACTCCATGAAATTCCCCCCTCCAATTTTCCCAGGCTCAAGAATGTGGCAGTATGGAAGTGTCTGGTCTCAATATGTCTTCCAAAGCTGACACCCCACGGTCACGTGATCAAAATTCAGAAGCTTGGCAACTGGCATGTACTTATTACAGTTGTGGAATCCCGGAGGGGGGGTCATGCCATCCCCTTTTGCAACCTTCTGACAGGCCAAGTCCATATTCGCTTAACGACTGCATCACTCCCTTAAGAACTGCAGGGATTTGCTTAACGGCGGTGGCAGGAAAGGGCGTAAATATATATAAATATATTGATATTAAACTTGATATTCACATTGGAGCCACCTTTAACATTTGTGAAAATGCCTGGCTTTCATTTGGTCCATTCAACTTTGCAGAAAAGGGGTTCAGTGGGTGACACCCCTTAAGTGCAGAGGGTCCAAGTGCATTGCTCTGGATTTAAAAAACAAAAATGCAAAATGCAGAAAGCAAGGCAGGAAAAGGGAAAGAAAAGGCTGGGCCAAGCTGGAAATCCCTGAGATTAAAATTGTTGTCAAGATTCTATCTCTGTGTGTGTGTGTGTGTGTGTGTGTGTGTGTGTGTGTGTGTGTGTGTGTGTTTTAATATGGATTGGTCTGCTTTTAGCCAGGTTTAGGGGGCTTAATCTGGTTTTTTTCTAATCATTCCAAACTATAGATTGTATTTTAATCTCCTTCTCCCTCCCTCATTTTCCAACCTCCCTTATTTCTTTCCTTCCTTCAATCCTTTCCTTCCTTCCTTCTTCTCCCTCCCTCTCTTCTCATCTCCTTTTCTCTCCCTCTCCCTCCCTCCCTCCCATACTATCTCCTTCCCTTTCTCTCTCCCCCCTTCCTTTTTCTCCCTCCCTCCCTTATTTCCTCCCTTTCTTCCTATCTCCTTCTCCCTCCCTCTCTCCCTTCCTCCCTCTCTCCATTTCCTTCCTCCCTTATTTCCTTCCATCCTCCCTCCCTCCCTCCCTGTCTCCTTCTCTTTCTCTCTTCCCCCTTCCTTTTGCCCCCTCCCTCTCTCCCTCCCTTATTTCCTTCCTTCCCTCCTCCCTTCCTCCTTTCCTCATCCCATTGAAGGGAGCTAGTCTATACCTCCCCAGTTCTCTTCTCCCTGCGCGCTCCATATCTTCCAGATCAGCCCGTGGGCCACTCTCGCGTGGGCTTCGCGGGAGGCTGAAATCCAGCCCATCCCCAACCCAACACGTTTGGGGTCCCAAGGCCTTTCAGTATAAACCTTCTCGGGAGGCGCTGAAGCGGGGGCATAAAAAAAAAAAAAAAAGGGGGCGGTGGGTTGGTTTGTTTGTTTGAAGTCCTGGGCGCGTCTTGGGAACGCGGCTGCTTCTGATCTCCGCTTCTCTCTCTCCTTGGCTGGGGCTCATTGGAAATCGCTCTTTTCATTTCATCTGCCCGTCTTTTTTTTTTTTTTTTGCAAGCCTGCAATTCATGCCCGCGACCTATTAAGGGTTGGGGCATTGATGGCACGGTCCTCATTCGCCGCGAGTTGCGCTTTTGCTCTGAACTCCGGAGCGCTGCGCGCAAAGGCGAGGAGCGCGCGTTCCTTGCTCCAGCCAAAAGGGCTTCTTCGTCCGGGCTTTGCATTAGGATGAGTCAATATTAGCTTTGCGGGAGGGTTTTCCCCACTTTCTCCCTCTCCCTCCCGGCCGTTTTAAAATGGAAACAATGCGTCCGGCTAATTAATCCGATTAAGCCTCCAAAAGCAATTTCCCTTTGATGAGCTTCCTCTCTGCTTTGCCAGCAATTAACACTGATGACTCGAGCGAGCCTTGGAAATATAACTTTGAAGGGCGGGGGGAGGGGGGACAGGAGAGGAGGAGGAGGAGGAGGAGGAGGAGATGGTGGAGAGCGAGCGCCGCGGTGGGTTTAATGGAGATGAACTAATTACGTGTGAAGGGTCTGTTTGCCCTCGGTTGGGTAATTAATTGAAAGCTTTTTGAAAAGCCAGGCCCAAATCTCGACTTCCTCTCCCTTCCTTTTTTTTCTCTCTTGTTCTTTCTCTCTCTCTCTCTCTCTCTCTTTCTCTTGCTCTCTTTCCCCCTTTCTTTTGTCTCTTTCTCTCCTCTCTTTTTCTCTCTCTTTTTTCTTTCGCTCCCTCTTTCTGGCTCTTCCTTTCACTTTTTCTATCCGCCTTTCTTTCCCTTTCTATTTTTTCTCTCACGTTATTTCTTTTTTCTCTTTTTTTTTCTTCCTGTGTTTCTATTTGTCTCTCTCCCTTTTCTTCCTTTTTCTTTCTCTCCCTTTCCTTCTCTCTTTTTGTCTCCTGTTTTTACTTTTTCTCTCTTTGTCTCTCTTTCTTTCTGTTTGTCTCACTCTTTCTCTTGATCTCTTTCTCTTTTTCTATCTTTCCCCGTTTCTCTCTTTTTTTCTCTCACACTATTTCATTTCTTTCTTTTTTCATTCTTTTTCTCTTTTCTATTTGTTTCTCTCCCTTTTCTTTCTTTTTCTTTCTCTCCCTTTCTTTCTCTCTTTCTCTCTTTCTGTCTCTTATTTTTACTTTTTCTCTCTTTGTCTCTTTCTGTTTCTATTTGTCTCTCTTGATCTCTCTTTCTCTTTCACTTTCTCTGTCTTTCTATCTTTCTCCCTTTCTCTTTTTCTCTCACTATTTCTGTCTTTTTCTTTCTCTCTTTTTTATCTTTCTCTGTCTTTTTATCTTTCTATTTCTCTCTTTTTTCTCTTCTTCCTTCCTTCCTTCCTTTCCTCCTTTCCTTCTCTCCCTCCCTCCCTCCTTCTTTCCCCTTTCCTCTCCTTTCCTTCCTTCCTTCCCTCTCTCCCTCCCTCCTTTTTCCCCTTTCCTCTCCTTTCCTTTCCTCTCCTTTCTTTCCTTCCCTCCTTACTTCTCTCCCTCCCTCCTTTCCCCTTTCCTCTCCTCTCCTTTCCTCTCCCTTCCTTCTCTCCCTCCCTCCTTCTTTCCCCTTTCCTCTCCTTTCCTTTCCTTTCCTCTCCTTTCCTTCCTTCTCTCCCTCCCTCCTTTTTCCCCTTTCCTCTCATCTCCTTTCCTTTCCTTTCCTCTCCTTTCCTTCCTTCCTTCTCTCCCTCCCTCCTTTTTCCCCTTTCCTCTCCTTTCCTTTCCTCTCCTTTCTTTCCTTCCCTCCTTACTTCTCTCCCTCCCTCCTTTCCCCTTTTCTCTCCTCTCCTTTCCTCTCCCTTCCTTCTCTCCCTCCCTCCTTCTTTCCGCTTTCCTCTCCTTTCCTTTCCTCTCCTTTCTTTCCTCTCTTTTCCTTCCTCCCACCCTCCCTCCCTTCCTTCTCTCCCTCCCTTCCTCCTTTCCCCTTTCCTCTTCTCTCCTTTCCTCTCCCTTCCTTCCTTCCTTCTCTCCCTCCCTCCCTCCTTCTTTCCCCTTTCCTTTCCTCTCCTTTCCTTCCTTCCTTCCTTCCTTCCTTCCTTCCTTCCTTCCTTCCTTCCTTCCTTCCTTCCTTCCTTCCTTCCTTCCTTCTTGAACTAAATTCCTGATCAGACTCTGCCTGCATCCTAAACATTCTCCATTCTCAAGAGCTGCCTTGCAAATATTAAAACAACGAAGGGGATGCCATCTTGTTTTCCAGCCAACAATTATGGGAATGTTTTCTTGGAAATCAACTGGGTTATGATCATCTTGTTTGAGGTCTTGTACAAATCCTAGACAAATGGCGATAATCCAGTACACCAGATGACTGACAAATTGTAGCTATTATTCCAACTTATAATAGGGACAAGGAAACTGATGCGAAATTATTCTAATTCTGTGTTCATATGACATGTTTAATCAAGTCAGTTCAGTAAGTCGATTATGACCTGTATCTCAGGGCTTTTTTAACTTCTACCAATGTGGGACAATATGTGGGACAAACACACACACACACACACACACACACACACCACCAGCTGTAAACTCCCATTTTCTTCCTACTGCACCCAGCTCCCTTTCGGTTCCAACCTGCTTATTTTCCACCCTTCGGGCTCTGTTCTTCTCACACCTTGCTGAACTGGGCACATATCAACAAACACACTTTATTCCCCTGGGATTTATCTGGATTCCTTGCTCAGGGCCTTCATAACATGGTTTGGACCCAGTTTTTACCCTGGCAAGAAGTTTGGGAAATAAAGCATGTTTCATTTTCAGCTGCCTGCATTTTGCCTTTCCTGACATAACACATTTCCAAGTGGCACGCAAGCTTGCTCTGCATATTTATAACATAGTGTTTTTCCCCCCTTTGGCCGCTGTGTGTGTGTGTGTGTGTGTGTGTATTTGGCCTGAAGGATGGTTATGGCAGCCCCTGAATTGTAATTTAAAGCTTGATGCATTGAAGAGAAAATACAAAGGAGCGTGAATGGATGGGTGAACATTGGAAATATTATTTTGCTGTTTTTTTAACTCCAACTCCAAGAGGAGGGAGATCCACAAATCTTCAGCCATCATTAAATATGCAGGGGGACGTTTTCATCACAAACACAAATGAATTTAATGAAAAGAAGGGTTTGGGGGTGACGTGATAGCACGGTTTTAATGTTTTGGGGAGCTAACACAAAGAAGAGGGGGTCAACTTATTCTCCAAAGCACCTGAAGGCAGGACAAGAAGCAACGGAGGGAAACATAAGGAGACAACCTGGAATTAAAAAGAAACATGCTGACAGTGAGAGACAATTAATCCGTAGAACAATTCACCGGTGGAACAACTTGCTTCCAGAAGTTGTAAATGCTGCTCCAACACAGGAGGTTTTTAAGAAGAGATTGGACAACCATTTGTCTGAAATGGGATAGGGTTTCTTGCTTGAGCGTGGGGTTGGACTAGAAGACCTCCAAGGTCCCTTCCAACTCTGTTCTTCTGCTATTCTGTTCATTTAATTCTTAATATTTATAAGATGTTTGGGGCAGGACAAGAAAGAATAGATGGAAACTAATCAAGGAGAGAAGCAACCTGGAAATCAGGAGAAATTTCTTGCCGGTGAGAATGGTTGCAATAATTGGGTATCTCGAATTTAATGAAGAGAAGGATTAAGGGGGAGATGAGAGCAGCCTTCCAATATTTGAGGGGATGCCCCAAAGAAGAGAGAGTCAAGCTATTCTTCAAAGCACCAGAAGGCAGAAAAAGAAGGAACAGATGGAAATTAATCAAGGAGAGAAGCAACCTGGAAATCAGGAGGAATTTCTTGACAGTGAGAACAATTAACCAGTGGAACAGATTGTCCCCAGAAGTTGTGGGATGCTCCAAAACTGCAAGTTTTTAAGACGAGTTTGCATAACTATTTCTCTGACATGGTATAGGGTTTCCTGCCTGAGCAAGGGGCTGGACTAGAAGATCTTTAAGGTCCTTTCCGACTCTGTCGTTCTATATTTTGAATTCTCAGCTCCAATCAGCGTGATGTGGGGAGACAAAGGCAATCATTGTAACTGATGGGATGGTATTGTTCTGACCCAAACCTTGTTCCAAGGAAACAAACATGAAACGGAGGTAACAGCAAAACCTTTTCATGATTCTTGACGAATTCCGTTCCTTCCCGGTTAAAAGGCTGTTTCAAACTCATTGTCTCTGATAAGGAGGAGCCTTGCCAAAGTGGTGCAAGGCTGCCAAGAACACTCGATAAAGTGGCCAAGAAATAGTTCAAACACAAAGAGTCTCCAAACACCAACCAAGATATTCCGAACGTCCACCAGGCTCAAGTGCAAAAACTTCTTTGCTTCCTGCAAAGAGCTCCGGTTTCTCAGCTGGCTTTGATCCCTTAAGGGAGGGGCCATCACCTTGCAGCCTTACTCCCGAGTCACCTGTGCTGCTGCAGCTGCCCTTTCCTTCGAGCAGCCCTGTGCACACGCACTGGGCCCAGGCTCCTCGGGGTCCTCTTCCTCTCCTGCTGATTGGCTGAGAGTCACCCAGCCAGCTTTCATAGCTAAGGTGAGGCTAGAACTCACGGTCTCCTGGGGATTGGCCCAAAGTCACCCAACTTCTTTTCATGCCAAACATGGGACTAGAACTCACAATCTCCTGTTTTCTCACCTGGTGCCTTCACCACTAAACCAAACTGGCTCTTTTTTTCCTCCTTTTTTTTTTGTTTTACAATTTGGGGTGTCATCCAAAGATGGCCTCTCCCTTCCACTGTTGCCACTCTCAAAACTCTCCTTTTCAAGGCAGCTGCTAGATGAGGGCAAAGCACACAACAAGACAAGCAGTCAGGGTGGTGATTTAAGAGCTGACCAGCTGCTACTATGATGATGCCATGCCGAGAATGAGTTGGCAAGGTTTTTGGGCTCCTATCACTTTAAGAGCCTGTAATAAGAAGAGGCCCTGTTGGGACATCTCTCTCTCTCTCTCTCTCTCCCTCTCTCTCCTCTCTCTTCTCTCTCTTCTCTCTCTTCTCTCTCTCTCTCTCTCCCTCTCTCTGTCTCTCCTCTCTCCCTCTCTCCCCCTCTCCTCTCTCTCCTCTCTCTCTTCTCTCTCTCTCCCTCTCTCTCCCTCTCTCCTCTCTTTTCCTCTCTCTCTCTCCTCTCTCTCTTCTCTCTCTCCCTCTCTCTCTCTCCTCTCTCTTCTCTCTCTCCCTCTCTCTCTCTCTTCTCTCTCTCTCCCTCTCTCTCTCTCTCCTCTCTCTCTCCTCTCTCTCTCTCCTCTCTCTCCTCTCTCTTCTCTCTCTCTCCCTCTCTCTCTCTCTCTCTCTCCTTCCCTGCTGTAATTACTGATTGCTGTTTGTTTGGGGTCTAACTAAAGTACGTGTATGTATATATTCTTTGTCGATAAAACCACTATTTAAGTACAACCCTTCATTTACTGTATTTGTTCCTGGGTTATCTCACACAGTCACATTGTGCTCACTCTGACAGGTTATGGGCAGAGGTGGGTATTTAGCTGGTTCAGATCGGTTCTGGTGTACCCGTTGTGGAAATACTTCACAGAACCGTCAAATACCACTTCTGGCTGGCCCTGCCTGCCCAGCCACCCCTGTGATTACCTCTCCTATATTCCCTTGTTGTTGTTTTTTACCTTAGCTGATTCGTGTGGCAAAATGGATTGTCACACCTCAGCTAAGGTAAAAAAAAACCAAACAGCTCAGCTCACCAGCTTTGACACAGAGAGCGGTGTTTGATCCCTGCATGGGCACACTGTCTCTCCCAGAACCATGAGGAAAAATTTTGGTTTATGGGCCCAGTCCAGAGAGGAGGCCAGAATGACTAAAGAAAAGAGAAGAGAAACCCAGTGGGAACTTTCAACAGAGCCAGAAGACTGTGCATCGTAGTTTGTTAGTGGTTAGTGCTTGTAACAGAAACAAGCAGCATGTCAACTCATAAATCATTCCTATGCCTGTTTCTGAGGTGCCATAAGAAGGAGGGGGGGGGAATGGCCTGAGGGAGCAGTGCACCAGATGAAGGCCAGAAGCACATTCCACACTTATCTTGTGAAGATTGTAGCTTAGGCTACCGGATCTTCTGCCCATGAAAATCCTTCAATGGAGGGTGTGATTGATGACACCCAGCCCTTTAACGTGTTTCATTGGAGAACCTGATTTATGACATAACCAGGGGTGGGTGGGGGAAACAGGGTCATAGATGACGTGTCTCAGAGTTGGCTTTATATCAGTTAGTGCCGGACATGTTGCTCCTAATAAATCTTTGGGGTTCTTTTGAAGCTTGGCTTGAGGCTCATGATTTAATTCGGGCAATCGTGGGAACCCTGAACACAACATGGATTCTGTCAGCGTAATGGGAGGAGGTGTTGTGGTTCGTCAGCAGCCTGTGAAGATGGCAGCAGAATCCTAGACAGTGGGGAAGAAAGGGGATCAGTCAGCGAGGCTGGGGAGGACTCGGATGAGGGTCCTGCGTCCCAGGCAGAGATGGGACCAGGACCATCTGGGAGTGGGGTGCTGACTCCAAAGCCTTCGGAGTCCAGCAGCAGTGAGGAAGAGGAGCCACGGGAGCCTGTTCCCAGTGAGCGTATGCACAGAGCTGCTGGAAGGTGAGAGCAGCTGAGACAAAAGGGGCAACTAGGGAGTAAGACTTGGAGGCGATTGCCCCTCCCATAAGAGATAAAGGACAGGCAAAGATAGAGAAACCTTTGCAGGAAGCAAGGTCATTCATTCAGTTCAGATTCATCCTTGAAGCTCTGTGTGGACTTTGTACTTCGGCTGGCTTTTTACAGCTCATTTGGCACTTTAATTGTTGGCAGCAATTCAAAGGAGAGAAAGGTGGGTGCTTATCTCGAGGGACTATTTGGGACTCATTACCGACTGGGAATGCAGATAATTCCCAGCGTTGAAATAAAACAAGAGTTGTTTTAACTAAGCATGTGCTTCATTATAGTCTCAGGAAGCCTTGGTCAGAACAGGAGGTCTCATGGTGTCTCGGCTGAATGAGACACTCCTGGAGAATAAAGATGGTAAATAAAATTGTGTTATTACAATGGACTTGTAGCTTTGGGGGGGGAAACAAACAAACTAACCAAAACTTGTCCACTGACCCTAAATAATGCTCTTGCCACCATACAATCCTTTGAGCAAGAGACAGCTGATTTTATTGTTTTAGTTTTTCACCTTGTCGATGACTTTCTGGTACGCAAGGAGGGATTGAGTTGAAAAGTATACCTGGCCCATTGCAGACTCTTCTTCTGCACCTGGAATTCCTTACTTAAGGCATTTGGGGATGGAGACGTTGACTTCACCCAACGTTCTCAGATAAAGCGTTGGTTTTCTGTTTGTTTTCTCTCTCGGACATTATAACCGCTAAGCCATGTTTGACGTAACTCCGGAAGAGAAGGGAACAGTTTTTCAAGTAGGGTTCTAAGTCAGCTTCGGGATGTTTCTTCTTGAAGTCGTGGAGATCTTCCAGACCGGCCCTGGCGGTTTCCTTCGAGTTGATCTTCTTGAAAATTTCAGCCAACATTTGGTTGACTTCATCCTGGGCTAGAGAAGAAGACCCTGACTCTCTGTCCATGCCAGCTTGTCCCTCAAAGTGGCTGAGAACTTTCTTGAGGTTGGCTTCCAAATCAGAGTCTCCCCTGTCCTCGATCAGCGTGAGATGATCCAAGATCTCCTCACCCTTCAACTTGCAAAGGGTATGGAGAAGAATCTTCAGGGCCCGCAGGGGATAATTGCTCTGGTATTGCTTTAATTTCTCCTTGGGCAGGACCTTCATGAATAGGTGGACATCCATCAGGATCTGGTCCAAGTAGATGTGGTCGATGGTCTGAGGGAGCCTCTTGGCTGTTTTCCACAAGCACTTGGCCACCATTTCTGAAAAAGCAAAGAGGTTCGTGGAGGCGGTCATGCTATCCTGGAGAAGCAGAAGTAAAGAACTAAGAACTTTGGTCTGGTTGGACTTCTCCAAAATCTTCATGACCACCAGTTTGGTGGATTGCTCTTCTACTGGAGAATCCAACAAGAAGCTGATGAGACAACTGATGAGGTCCTTCAGCACTCCAGCAGAAGCTTCCTGGGCCAACATGTCTACCTGGAAGAGGGAGACCAGGTTGCAAGTGATAGAGTGATAAAACTCGACCACCTGTTCCTTCCGTGCTTCTTCTTCTGCCGTGACATGGAGGTGGTGGATGAACTTCATCTGCCGGAGGGTGGCTATCAAAAATGGGTTGATGTGGCTGGACATGAGTTCCACATTGTCCTCCTGCTCCAGAATCTCCTGGATCTGGGCTAAGGCCTCCGTACTTGTAGCAATGCTACCGCTAGCCAAGTGGCAAATGATCATATTGACGTTCAGCGAGGCCCTACTCCCAGCTTGAAGCTCCATATTCATCTCTGGTGGGTCTCCAGCTGCTGGTTTGGGGTTTGGGGAGATGTCCATCTGGTTGACCTTCTCCTGCTCCTGAAAAGAATCTGAATAGTCGTCTTCGATCTGATCCCCAGTTGCGATGTTCTGCCTGGGACCTTCTACACAAGACTTGGTGAGTTGAGTTTCCATTTCCTCCTCTTGGACATTCATAGCTCCTACCTCCCTGATGTTCTCCTCCAAAAGGACCATATGTTTCTCCGAGATATTCCCAATCACCCGGAATGCTTCTACTCCAAACACGTCCCGCGCGGTTGCGATGACCTTCAAAGCAGCGGTATGGACTGCATTGTTGTAGTCTCCGGTCAAAACCAGGAGAGTTTTCAGAATTTTGCTGGGGTTGGGCTGGCAGACCTCTGGACCATATTTCTGAAGCATCCATCCCAACTCTTTCAAACATCCTACCCGTTGGTTGGTGTTCTTGGCCTGGGCTCCTTCGAGGAGAAATGAGAATGTCTTGAAGGCTGGATAGATGAAGAACATCTGCTGCACAATTGCCCGGACTTCTTTGAGGATGGATTCTTTGGTTCCTCCCAGCTTCAGGATAAGGTAGGGCAGAAAAGAAGACACCTCGTTATCTGTCAGCTGGTACTTCTCCTCCATGAGCAGATGGAAGAGCCTTTGAAGGTACTCGAGAGTCTTCATGAGGACCCAAGTGTTGGTGTCAAACAACCGAAGGCTGAGCCATTTCAAGATGAGGTCCAGGCAGCTAAGGACCCCATCTTTCTCCACCTCCAAGTGTTTGGTCATCACTGTCAATGCTTTGATGTGGTGTTGAAAGTTGGAATGAAACATCTCCTCTTGCAACCAGTTGGAGAGGCAGCCAGACATCTGAGCTTTGAGCTGCTCGATATATTTGCTGCTTGGCGTGCTAAAGTTCCACCTGAGGACTTTCAGAGCCTTTTCCTCCTTGGCCCTCTGCTCTTTGGCTTTGGGGACAATCATAAAAATGGGGCCTACCTTGCTGGGACCTTCTTTTAAGGCCACTTTGGTGGAGGACTTTGTGGCCAGGAACCGCTTCGTTTTGGGAACGGTTCCTTCCGAGATGGCCTTTCGGACATCCACGCTCAACTCGTTGGACCCGACATTTTCAGTCGAGGAGGAAGCGGCTGGTAGGCATGGTTGAAGAGGAGCCATGTCTGATCTGGACCAAGACTTGCCTCGTGGGAGCTTGGAAAGGGTTCTGGACAAGCTAAGGGTGGTCTTGGAAGATCTGCTTTCTTTGGCTTTGTCCAAGAGAAGGAGGACCTGGTCTCGGGCAGCTGGCTTCAGCTTGCTGGTAGCTTCGCACATCTTCTCGAAGCCAAGGTGGAGAAGGAAAAACGGCAGGGCCTCCTGAGCAGCGGCACGGGTTTCCTCGTGTGAATTCTCCATGGCCGAGTAGAGGTGAGGAACACAACGGAGAAGGTCGGCAGAAGCCGAGTTGGATGACGGCAGCTTCTCCACCAGCCAGCCCAGGAAGCTCTGTCTGGGGGACACCATGTCCTTCTTCAGATCTGCGAAGAACTCGTCTCCTTCCAGCCATTCCTTCATGCCGGTTTGCTCGGCCCAGGCCTCAAGGGTGGTGAGAGCCAAGGCCCTCAGGCTACTTTTGCTATCTTTGAGCACCGCCAGGATGGACATCCCCAGGGTCTGGACGTGATGCTTCGCCCCGGGACCCAGGGCCTTGGCGAGCTGCTGGAGGACAACCAAGGTCTGCTTCACCAGAGCTTTGTTGGAGTCATGCAGGCAAGCTTTCAAGGCCAGCGGGAGGACTCCCAGGTTGGGTTGGATGGCGACGAGGTCGTGGAGCATCGTGGAGACTTCCTCCAGCCCTTCCTTCCTCACCTTCCAGCTGGAGTCCTGCACCTTGGATATCAACTCGACGGACATCTTCTGGCTGAGGTCCACCGTGTTCCTCTTCCGGTAGGGTTGTGCATCTCCTCCCTGCTGCTCGTTGGCAGGGTTTCGACAGAACCTGCAGCGCCCTCGGATTCGAGGTGGGGGGCTTTGGCCGCTCAGCTGTTCAAACCTGGCGTCTATCTGGGACAGGAGAAGGGGCCTCTCATCCTCGAAGAAGACCCTCAGGGGGCTCCCCACATAGAGGAAGATCACACCGAGGAGGTTGAATGCGGAGCTCCGCACATCCGGATGGGCCGCCGACAAAGAAGCCTTGATGTAGTTGACAAACATCTTGGCTTCCAGGCCGTCGAAGCCGAAATCTCGGATGGCTTCCGAGAGCCAGTTGAGTGTTTCTGCGTGAGTCCTGGGGCTGTCTTGCAAGAAGGCAGCTTCGGCGACTTTCTCGGCCGTCCACGGCAAGCCGCAGGCCTCGGCCACCGCCGTTAGGGCTTCCTTGGTGTCGGTGCTGCAGATGACGTCTCCAATCTTATCCACCAGGTTCCCCAAGACGAAGCGGGCGGACGTCTTGGAGAAGTTGCCTTTGCGGGCGATGAGGGTGACGATTTGCAGCTTCTTCTGCATCAACTGGAGTTTGGTTTCGTTCCAGCCAGGGTCCTTATGGAGCAGCCGGACCAGAGCCTGACAGGGCACCTGATGGTTCTCCATCTCTTCCACGGCCTTCTCCAGCGCCTCGAGGCAGGAAATGCGCTCTTTCCAGTTACGGCTGTCCAGGAGTTGCAGGCAGGACTTGGGGACGACTGCGGCAGCTTCCAGCTCACATGATTCTTCTGGCAGTTCCTTCTCGGTCATGTCCTTTGACATTAGCATCTTGGCTGTCTCTGGGTTCTAGAACCTTGGTCAGCCATGCGCAACATGGCGGCTCAGCCCTCCCTCGGGTGGCGATCAGCTCGGTCAGCACCGAGGACATGCCGAGAACCAGGCCGAGAGCCAAAGTCACCTTCTTTGGGGAATCTGGCTTGCCACCCACCTCACCCCACTCTGCTCTCCCCAGAGAGGAGACGGTGGTGCCCCACTCTTTGGGGGGAGAAAAGGGGCCTTCTTAAGCGGCTGCTACTCCGGCTTATCAGTGGTGAGCTTTCTTGAAGGCCCACGGGGAGGGGGAGAGGGGGAGGTCTTTGTGATGTCACTGATGGCACAACAGAGGGGAGAAAGACTCCAGGAACAAAGAAGAGCTGACGTCACTGAAAGGATTAGAGCATATGCAGAGTGTGTCTAACTCGACCCCTTGATTCCCTGCTGAGCTGACCTCCATTGTAACCTGGTGTGTCAAGTTTCTGGGGAAAATTGCCAAGTTTAGCAGTGGCGGTATTCAAATATTTTTACTACCGGTTCTGTGCGTGGCTTGGGCATGGTATGGCTTGGTGGGCATGGCAGGGGAAGAATATACTGCAAAATCCCCCTTTCCTCCCCACCCCTCTAACCTGCTTTCCAGCTCCGTTCTCCTGTGCAGGGCAACCAACGGAGACCCAGCCGATCAGCTGGGACTCAATGGGAGGCGGAGAAGAGGTGGGATTGGCTGGTTCTCTGAACCGCTACCCGTCTGAACCGGCTGAATACCACCTTTGAAGCTTAGCCTAGTAAAGTAACTTTTAGAATAGAATAACAGAGTTGGAAGGGACCTTGGAGGTCTTCTAGTCCAACCCCCTGCTTAGGCAGGAAGCCCTACTCCAGTTCAGACAAAGGGTTATCCTTCTGTGAAATGCAAAATGTGGATTCTGCCTCTTTGCTGTAAGTAACTTAAAATGTGTTTTCTCGGCCGCTTCGTGTGAGAAACATAGCTCTTTGGGGCTAAAATCTAAGGTTCCTATGTTTTCAGAAGCGCTGGGAAAATTTCGCGAACTTTGCGTGATATGAAATAATGTTTCTATAGCAATGATGGTCTTTGCAAGCTGTATGGACCACAAAGAGAAAAAGTTTGAGTTTCGCGTGCCCAGGCGCCTGCTTTTCTCTCTCTGCCTGCTCTGTGTAAGGTGGGAGACAAAAATAAATAAATAAATAAAGGTCGCCCGGTTTTCGCTATTTGGCCAAAAATAAAAACTGATTATCGTTAGCCTCGTTTCACTGGCTTCATCGGATTCTGAGCTGCACTGCAAACCTTATATAGTACAATGGTCACAATTTAGCATATGGAAGACAGGAGGGAAGAACCCCGGTGGAGCCCTGGTGGAGTTTTGAATGGATGATTCGATAACAGATAATCAGAGTTGGAAGGGACCCTGTAGGTCATCTAATCCAACCCCCTGCCCAAGCAGAAGACCCTACCCCATTTATGACAGAGGGCAGTCCAGTCTCTTCTTGAAAGCCTCCACAACTTCTGAGGGCAACTTCTGTCCCATGGGTGGATTGTTCTCGCTGTTAGAAAGTTTCTCCTTATTTCCAGGTTGAATCTCTCTCCTTGTTCAGTTTCCATCCATGATTCCTTGTCTGGCTTTGGAGAATAGCTTGACCCCCTTCCTCCACTCTGGGGCAGCCCCTCAAATATTGGAAGATGTTCTCCTGTCTCCCCTGGTCCTTTTGTGCATTAAAATCAGATTAAAGTCAGTTTAACAGAGTTGGAAGGGACCTTGTAGATCATCTAGTCCAACCCCCCTCCCTCAGATATTGGAAGATGTTCTCCTGTCTCCCCTGGTCTTTCTCTTCCCGAGACTAGCCAGGCCCAGTTCCTGCAACCGTCCATCGTATCTTTTAGCCTCCAGTCCCCTCATCCTCCTGGTTGCTCTTCTCTGCACTCTTTCCAGAGCCTCAACCTCTTTTTTATAGTGTGCTGTAGGGTCTCCTGCTTGGGCAGGAGGTTGGACTAGATGACCTACAAGGTCCCTTCCAACTCTGTTATCTGTTAAAACTGGAGGCAGTAATCTAGGTGTGGCCTTACTAAGGCTTTGTACAGTAGTATTAGGAAGGGAGGGAGGGAGGGAGGGAGGGAGGAAGGAAATGATAGGTTAGGTTAGGTTAACAGAGTGAAGGGACCTTGTAGGTCATCTAGTCCAACCCCTTGCCCAAGCAGGAGTCCCTACATCATTTCTGACAGATGGAAGTCCAGTCTCTTCTTGAAAGTGTAGTCTTACTAAGACTTTATAGAGTTATATTAGTATCTCCCTTGATCTTGACTGAATCCCTCTGTTAATGCAATTAGGATTGCATTAGCTTTTTTGGCGGCGGCTGCACACGGCTGTATGAAAGAAGGAGGCAGAATCTTCTGGAAAGGTCAATGTTTGCAGATCTGGCCTATCCCCAAAGCTGCTTTTCCAAGAGGACAGTGGAACTTCCTTGTATTTCCTTGAAGATGTTTCGCTTCTCATCCAAGAAGCTTTTTCAGCTTTGACTTATGTGGTGGAGAATGGAAGGATTTATTTTCTACTCCTTGCAGACAAAACTGTCCCTTTCCATCACACTTCCAGGCCTTGTTATTTTATTTTATTTTTATTTTATTTGAAGAGATGGGTGCTTCAAATCTGCTGGCCGGTGCCATTGGGGGGGATGGTCACAGAGGGTAAAATTTATTTTATTTTATTTATTTATTATTTTATTTATTTATTTTATTTGGTTGCTTACAAGATAATTGCTTACAAGATAATAGGTATAAGTATAAACATAGTTTTGAATACATGAAATGGGTACATATAAGAAAAATAAAAGAAACAATAGGACAGGGACGGTAGGCACGTTGGTGTGCTTATTTATTTATTTATTTTATTTTATTTATTTATTTTATTTGGTTGCTTACAAGATAATTGCTTACAAGATAATAGGTATAAGTAAAAACATAGTTATGAATACATGGATACAGATAAGAAAAATAAAAGAAACAATAGGACAGGGACGGTAGGCACGTTGGTGTGCTTATTTATTTATTTATTTTATTTTATTTATTTATTTTATTTGGTTGCTTACAAGATAATTGCTTACAAGATAATAGGTATAAGTAAAAACATAGTTATGAATACATGGATACAGATAAGAAAAATAAAAGAAACAATAGGACAGGGACAGTAGGCACGTTGGTGTGCTTATTTATTTATTTATTTATTATTTTATTTATTTATTTTACTTGGTTGCTTACAAGATAATTGCTTACAAGATAATAGGTATAAGTAAAAACATAGTTATGAATACATGGATACATATAAGAAAAATAAAAGAAACAATAGGACAGGGACCGTAGGCACATTGGTGCGTTTATGCATGCCCCCTACAGACCTCTTAGGAAAGGGGTGAGGTCCATAGTAGACAGTCTAAGGTTAAAGTTTTTGGGGTTTGGGGAAGAAACCACAGAGTCTGGTAGAGGATTCCAGACATTGATCCCTCTGTGGCTGAAGTTGTATTTTCTGGGTTTTTTCCTGCTTTTTTTTTTTTTTTAATTTTCTGCCTTTTCATCTTCTTTTAATGACCCTTTCCTAATTAAAGCTGTTTTAGTCGGAAGTACATCGGCTGCAGAGCATCGCGTCAACCACTGACGTGATCTGGTTTTTCCAGGAACACTTCCATGGGCCTTGCGGACCTTCTTAGAAATTTTTCAGAACAAATAGCATCTGGAAAGAGCTCGCCTTCCCCCGACTCCCACCCCAAATGCAGATGAATCAATTGGGGGTGGTGTTGCATGCATATATAAATTGTACTCAATTAAGTTGACCCAGATTCTAAACAGCCATCAAAACACTGGATTCCTTTTCTGATCAAAAAGACTGGATATTTGTGTGTGTGTGTTTGTGTTTATTTATTTATTTATTTTTATTTGTCAAGCATGTATTAGATCAATGATTGGCAACTGGTGGGCCCGCTGGTGGTCCGTGAGCAAATTTTGGTGGTCCGCCCCCCTCCCCAAGCAATTAATCCAGGCTGTGTGGGAACACAAGGCTGCGCCTCCCACATGGCCTGTGGGAACCCAAGGCTTGTGTTGCTTGCATTGGGAACAACACAAGGGAGTGAGGAGAGGGGAGAAAGGGCGGGGGGGAATTGCCCCCCTCATCCCACACGCCTGGCCTGGCCACCGGGATGCTTCTTTCCGCTTCTTTCTTCTTCCGCTTTTGGCTGCATGCAAGGAAAGCAGCCAAAGTCTTCCTTTCTCTCCCCCAAACTCTGCCTGAAATGAGCCTTTGGGACCCTGCAAGGCCTCCTGTTCCAAGAGGCTGCGCCGGCAAAGACTCCTTTCTGGCGGAGTTTGGGGGAGAGAAAGAAAGACTTCTGCGGCTCCTGCTGTTTTCCTTGCATGCAGCCAAAAGTCTCTCCCTCCCTCTCTCCCCCGAGAACGGAGCTGGAGATGGTATCCTGCGATCCCAAATAAAAAACGATTGATCAGTAGGAAAATGAAGTGGAGAATTTTCCTGCAGACTTTTTGGGGGATTTTCCCAGGGTCTCTGGTCTGCGGGAATTAAAATAATGAGTTTGGAGGTCTAAACAGTTGGCGACCCCTGTATTAGATAACAGATATAAGTATAAACATGATTATGAATACATGAAATGGGTACATATAAGAAAAATAAAAAGAAACAATAGGACAGGGACGGTAGGCACAATTGGTGTGCTTATGCACGCCCTCTACCGACCTCTTAGGAAAGGGGTGAGGTCAATAGTAGGCAGTCTAAGGTTAAAGTTTTTGAGTTTTGGGGGAAGAAACCACAGAGTCAGGTAGAGGATTCCAGACATTGACCACTCTGTGGCTGAAGTCGTATTTCCTGCAATCAAGTTTGATGTCGTTTCCCTTGAGTTTGTATCTATTGCGTGCTCGTGTCTTGGTGTGGTAGAAGCTGAAGTAGTCATTGACAGGTAGGACATTGCAATAAATCATTTTATGTACCACACTTAGGTGTAGTATATAAGTAAGCGGTGCATACACCACCGAAGATGGCGTAGTTCTAGGTTTGTCTAAGCCTAAAATTTCAAGTCTGGTGGCATCAGGTATTCTGTTGAGAGCAGCGGAATGGAGGACCCTTCTTGTGAAATATCTCTAGGCTCCCTCAATTGTGTTAATGTCTGATATGCAGTGCAGGTTCCAGACAGATGAACTGTATTTGAGAATTGGTCTAGCAAAGGTTTTGTATGTTCTAGTTCAGGAATCTCCAATCTTGGCAACTTTAAGACTTGTGGATTTCAGCTCCCAGAATTCCTCATCCAGCTTTGCTTTCCACAAGATGAAGTCCACAAGTCTTAACGTTGCCAAGGTTGGAGACCCCTCCTCTAGTTAGTTGTGCAATATTACCAGAGAAAAAGCTACGTAAGATTAGGTTAACAAATCTTAATGCCTTTTTGGCTATATAGTTACAGTGGGCTCTAGCACTTAGGTCATTAGAGATGAGAAATCCAAGATCCTTGACAGAGTTTGGATCATCAACAAGGTCTTGACTATTCAGCCTGTATTTTATTTTCTGATTTTTTTTTGCCAATATGTAGGACAGAGCATTTATTTGTTGAGATTTGAAGTTGCCATTTGTTTGGCCGTTCTGATACATAGTCAGGATCTTTTTGAAAGGTAGCAGTATTGTCTGTGGTGTTGAATAGCTTTACATCATCAGCGAAGAGAACGCAGTTGCTCTTGATATGATCACAGAGGTCATTTATGTAAAGTATACCCTACAGGTAGTCCTTGACCACAATTGAGCTCAAAATTTCCAACAACAACTATTAATATTATTATTATTAACAAATAACAGATAATCAGAGTTGGAAGGGACCTTATAGGTCATCTAGTCCAACCCCCCGCCCAAGTGGGAGACCCTACACCATTTCTGACAAATGGCAATCCAATCTCTTCTTGGAAGTCTCAAGTGATGATGATGATTGTTGTTGTTGTTGTTGTTGTTGTTGTTGTTATTATTATTATTATTATTATTATTATTATTATTATTATTATTATTATTCTCAACAGCTCGAGTCCTAACCAAGAACCTAAGAACTGTTCAGGTAGCGTCAGAGGATATAAGCTGTTCCAAGTAGGGTGTTTTTTTTGTAGAATCGGGGAATTCAAGTCTGATAAATCCAGAATTTCCAAATAGCAAGGCAGCCCTTCAGGTATTGTTCCAAGGGCTCCAATCACAACTGGGAAAATACTCAAGCTATTCATATCCATCACATCTAACACACCTTCCTTTTCCTATTTGCCCCATAACAACAACCCTGTGATATAGGCTGGGCCGAGAATGAGAGAGAGAGACTGGCCGATGTTCTATTTTGAAGAAAACAAAACAAGATATAAAACTGAAATGTGAAAGTTGCAAATCTATTTGAGGCTGCTTCCTACAATCTCCATCCTATATTCTGTTCTGTTGCTATGAGTTCTATGCTTGGTCAATTACTTTGTGATGCTAATAAGTCAATTACAATTTCTATGGCATTATTTCCTCAATGCTGTACACAGTATAACTATGGGATGATTACTACAATCTTTCCTCTTTCTTATATTGCATTTATTTACTTTTACAAGTAATAAATTTATAATAGTCCTGATTATCTGGTCCAATTCAGGACAAGAAGCAACGAATGGAAACTCATCCAGGAGCGAA